>CAUYLG010049400.1:0-43018 GCA_963573385.1 Cacajao melanocephalus | reverse complement strand
GAGGAGTGTGTCTGCTGTCTGCACTGCACGCCTGGTGAGGAGTGTGTCTGCTGTCTGCACTGCACGCCTGGTGAGGAGTGTGTCTGCTGTCTGCACTGCACGCCTGGTGAGGAGTGTGCCTGCTGTCTGCACTGCATGCCTGGTGAGGGGTGTGCCCGCACTGCACACCTGGTGAGGAGTGTGTCTGCGGCCCGTGCTGCACACCTGGTGAGTGTGCCTGCACTGCACGCCTGGTGAGGAGTGTGCCCGCACTGCACGCCTGGTGAGGAGTGTGCCTGCACTGCACGCCTGGTGAGGAGTGTGTCTGCGGCCTGCACTGCACACCTGGTGAGGAGTGTGCCCGCACTGCACGCCTGGTGAGGAGTGTGCCCGCACTGCACGCCTGGTGTGTTTGTTACACAGCCCGACACAGCTGCATCTCACCAAGCCAAGTCCTGCCTCCTCCGCCCGGGAGGTGGGCACCCACCTATGCTGACGTTGCGCATCTCCTGGGTGACCTGGACCTCCATGTTGCGGCTGTCACGCTTCTCCCGGGCACGCTTGCTGTTCTTGGGGCCCACTCCATAGTCCCCCAGGGGCTGCAGGCTCTCGTTGAGGGGTGTGGCGGCAGCTGAGGGCACAGAGGATGTGGGCGTGTTGGACTTGGTGCCTGTGGTGCTGGGTGTGGCGGCCGCCGAGGACTGGCCGGACTCGGACATCTGGTCCTGCGGACACTAGGGCCAAACACAGGGAGGAGGGAGCGCCAGTCATTGCGGGTCCTTGGCCTGCGGCTCTGGCATAGCTGCTGGAGACTCTCACAGTAGCGCCTGCGCTTAGCCTGTTCAAAACCCTGCGGACCGGAGCTCCGGTGCTGCCAGCCAGGCTAACCCTGCCCGGCCTCCCCACTCCCGAGTGGCTCTGCTCATCCAGCCACTGTCTCTGGCTCCTTAGAAGCAGTGCCACCCTCCTGAAATGGCTTGGAAAGGGGCTTTTCACTGGTGCCCTCCCGAGAACAGCTGCTTGTAATGGGCAAGTGCCCCGTGGGGAAAACAGTGGCAGCACCCCTGTAGCTTCTGGCTCAGAAACAAGTCCAGGCAAGGCAGAGGGTTCTGACTGGGGACTCAGGAAGGGTTGGCCGGGCCACCACCACTGCCCTACACCATTGCTGTGCTTAAGAGCTGGAGGCTGGGCCCACCTGTGCCCGCCCCATGTACCTCCTTGGGCTCAGGTCAGGACTGGGGAGTAACCATATGGTGTTGACCCTGCGATTTGACAGGACCCGAGTTCAGCAATGAACACTAATGCAAGTGCAAAGAAGCCGAAACCCCGTTCTCACAGAACAGGATGCCACCATGATGTTCTCGGGGTGGGGACAGTGCAGATCATGAAAAACTGCAATCAGTGGTCTACTTGGGAAGCTCATTAGGGAGAAGCACATTCTATGTGACTAACGAAGGCGAAACAAACATTCTTTCCAATGGTCTTCCCTAACAAAGGCGCTGGACTGGCCAAGAAAAAGAGGCCCAAACGCTCTCCTCTTAGCCGCCCTGACCACCTCCCATGGCAGAGAAGAGGCCCGAACGCTCTCCTCTTAGCCACCGCGATCACCACCCATGACAAAGAGGCCCGAACGCTCTCCTCTTAGCCACCGCGACCACCTCCCATGGCAGAGCTTGCCTATGACGCCTGGCCCTCCTTGTGGTGTAGGAAGGGGCAAGGCCTCAGAGGCACCCAGGTGGCTCCTGTGCCTGTCCCCAGGCAGCCGCCTGGGGGGTCCCGTGGTCTCTCAGAGGGCACACCGCAGGGGACTCTAATGCTGAGGATCTCACCCAGGGTGGAGCTGACTAGGGGTGTCCAGCCCGCTCCATGGCCAACTTATACCGGCCTTTAACTGACTAGGGCAGATGAGACTCCCGGAAGTCACGGCCACTTCTGACCTCTGCCTCTGCCCAGCCTCTCTGGTCACTGCCAGGCTCAGGGCAGGGGCCTCTCAGTACCAGACATGGCCACTCATTCAGGGGACAGATTTCTGCTTCATCTACCAGGCTCCTAAGTTTCTCTGGAAGGAATGACACATCTTCCTCTATAGCAGCCATTCTCAGCCAGGGCTGACTGCCCCGAAGGGATCCTTGCCAAGTCCAGAGACATTCTGGTGGTCACAAATGAAGGGGGTGCTCCTGGCATTCGTGGGTGGAGGCCAGGGATGCTGCTCCACGCCCACGGTGCCCCGGCGGCCCAGGGCCACGCGTGTCCAGCCCCCACGGTGAGCAGTGCTAAGGGAGAGCCCTCATACGGGAGCAGCCACCTCCGGAGTGGCTTTGCAGAAATGCCTGAGGTGGGCTATGACTCTGCAACTAGGCCCAATTTGAGAGGAAAACCTTTGCTCTTCGTGTTACCACCCCCACTCGAAGAAGCGAGTACCACTCACGCAAGAGTCTGCGCTGACGTTCTCAACCTGTTTACCCAATGCGTCACCGGCACCTGGTCTCCCACTGGACTCTGCCACCACCCGGCAGAGAGAAATCAGGAAACCCCACGTGGCCTGGCAGGGTGTAGGTGTGCACATCAGACAAACACTTCTGGGCCACCAGAAGCTTCTGGACTCCACTGCTGGGTCCCCAACTTGCTCCTGACCCTCATGGTGGCTGTGGGGAGTTCTGCAGTCTGAAGCACCTCCCCTAGGTGCCCTTAGCTCTCCGTCACCCTACGAGGCCACCACTTACCCATGGGACATGCCCCCTGACCACAACTTACCTAAAAGCAAACCTCTCAACCTCCTAAACATCAACGTGTAGCAGTGACCTCCAAATGCACTGAAAGAACCCAAACTCTTAGCGGTCATTCCTCACCATGAGTAGCCACAACTGTTTGGTTAAAACACTGAAAATACAGTACATAAAAACAAAAACAAAACAAAAAACAACAACAAAAAATGAAGAAATTAGAAAAACCTCAAAACCTAGAGCACAAAATAAAAAGAACTTAAATGTAATAATTTAAAATAAAGAAAAATCAAATAAAACACACCTATGAATGAAAACATAAACACTACAATTTAAGAAGAGAGAGACCATTTCAGACAACACAGGAGGTGACAGGAAAGACACCGTGAGAACAGCGGGCCCAGGGTGGGCACGAGGAGGCAGCCAGGAGGCCAGAGGGTGTCAAGCGAGGGCTCCCCATGGCTGAGGCTGACGTGTCTTCAGATACCTATGGGCAGGCCCCAGCTCCAGGCCCGGGGAGTGCGAGAGAGAGAGAGAGAGACAGAGAGACAGAGAGACAGAAAGAGAGAGAGAGAGGTCGGCCCAGGTAGCAGGGCTGGGCCCAGAAGGCCAGGGGAGCCCCACAGTTCCACTGCCCTCTCTCTAGTCCCCGAGCACAGGCAGGACAGGGGAGTGTGCTGGGGGACAAGCGTCCAGATGCCACGGGGGTGCTCGCTCCCAAAGCAGTGCAGCAGCAGCAGAGCTGAGCAAGCAGGGGCCTACAGCAGCCCCCACAGGCACACCAGACACTCAGAGGTGGAAGGACAGCCGGCAAAGCGCGCAGCAGGAAGGAAGCTTCTGGAGCAGTCCCGGACCCCACATCCATGAGACCAACCCAGCCCACAGGCCCAGGGCCTCTGCCTCTGTGGCCATCCTCTGACAGCCCCTGTGGGAAGTCCAGCAGCCCTGGGGTCACCTCCTCTTCCCAGGAAGGTAGCTGTTCTTGTCTGGCACTGAGGCTAGATAGTGAGCTCACAGGCCAAAACCGGCAGCAAGTGACCGGGGCCCTGAGCCAGCGGCTGAGTGCACTGTGAGTACCTGCAGGGCGTGGGGGCGGGGTCTGCTTTCTCAAACTCAGGACCCAGGAAGTGTTAACAGGGACAGGCAGGGAGGGGCCCAGAGAAGACGAGCTTTCTCCTCACCTTTCTGCCAGCAGAGGGCAAACCCCAGACTCTAGACACCAATGTTCCTCCGAGAGCAGAGGCGCAGCTCTCAGGGGCAGGCTGTGTCTGGCCGGAGCCCAGGTGAGGGAGACACTTTACTTGGGGGTGTGGTTTGAGAGAGGGTCACTAAGCTCAACCCTGCAGGCACGGGACACCCCTGGCTGCAGAGTGGTCTATCCGCGGGCAGGGAGGTCTAGCCTGGACTAGCAGGTGCTGACGCAAGGCAGCCTGGAGCAGCTGCAGCAGCATAGGGCCTGCTGGACAGCCCGAGCCCCAGACACCCTGGCTGGATTTCTCCATCCTGCCACACGAGGGGAGAGGGCAAGTGGCCAGGGAGAGCCTCGAAGGGCTGCCTGCAGACAGGGCTCCCGCCCCAGTGAGCCTGGGGCACCAGCAACAAGGAGGAGCCTCTCACTCCACGGCACGGCTACAAAACCTGGTAGCTGGAGCTGGACTGCAGCTGGCCGAGGTCACTCAGGTGCCAGTGGTCCCCCGTAGGCACGAGCTTGCCCCCAATCTGTGCACGTACCATGCCGTCGGTCAGGGGGAACACATTCAGGGAGGTAGGGCGCTCCTTCCTGCTGAAATGGGGGGAGAGAGGAGAGGACTCGAGTTAGAGGGTGGCCGTGAAGAGAACCCAGGCCCTCCCAGGACACGCAGACCCCGAGCAAAAGGGCCACTCCACGCCAGCCCCCAGCCCAGCTCGAGCGTCTACTCAGTCACAATCCCACGTGGCGCTTCCCCTCCTATGATGCCGCAGTTTCTCATCTTTATTAAGTTCAATATTAAACAGACACCAGCAGGGTGTGCTGAGACGCCCCACAGCAGAGCCAGCCACAGGACTTGGCATCAGGGTCGGCGCCACACAGCCACCATGAGCAGTGACTTTTAGGCCCACGGTCTTAAGCGAGTCCAGCCCTGCCTCCCTGTGGTGTTACCACCAGCCCTGCCTCTGCTCCTGGCACCAGCAGAGGGAATCCAGCCTTCCTGCCCCTGTTCCTAGTTCCTCGGCCCCCTCCTGCCCATTCTCACTGGTTCTGTTCATGAGGCTGCCTTGCTGCAAAATATCGGAACACAATGCATGCAGAGTAAGGACTGCCTCGCCACATCTGCTGCAGCCGGAGCCCGAGTGTGTCTTCTCCTTCCTCACACATCCTCCCTGCTGTCAGGGAGCCCCAAACCTGAAGATGGATCTTTGGGCAGCCTGGCCGAGACTGTGGGAGAGTCTGGGAGCTGGAGTGCTCAGGACAGAGCTCAGTCCCCCTGCTGTGGGCTCAGTCCCTGGGGCTGACCTCCTGTGGACCGTAAGCAAGAGCAGGGATGGAGTCCAAGGTCTCCCTTCATGTCCTCCTCCAAGGGAGGCTTCCAGTCAGCAGCCCTGAGGTCCCAGAGGCCAGGCCGGCTCCCCAGCTCCTCAGGTCTGGGGGCAGACCACACAGATGCTGGAGCCCACAATGCTCAGAGCTATTCAGGCAGAATTAAGGGTCTGCTCGCACCACAGTCTCTGCTGCTACCTCTCAGCCTCAGGCTGTGAGAGGGAAGGGAGCTTCCTCAGGGGTCCAAGGAACCGTTCTGGCCATGCTTGGAGGATGCAGATGGTGACGGCGGAGTGCAGCAGCCGCTGCTGACTGGGAGCTCTGCTTGCTGGGTGGGGAGCTATGAAGAATGACTTGGGTTGCACCTCACAAAGAGAGACCCCTTCCTAGGTCATTCTGGGGACTGGCCACTTGGTCTATTATGCTCAGGACAGCACCATACCCTGCAGCGCCGAGGGTCCCAGGGCCGGCTGGGACTGGGCTGTGCCATCTTGGCTGCTAGTCCATGACACTCAAGCTGTTCTCTGACAATAGCCACAAGGTTCCTCGGCCACTACGACGGCAGCCAGCCACCAGGCCCAGGGAGCATGACCCCAGCGTGGGGGCTGCGCCTCAACCGCCCTGTCTGCACCAGGGGGCTCCTGGCCCCACTTCCACTGGGCTCCCAATGCTGGTGCAGGGAGCACCTCTCCTGAGGCCCAGTTCTGACACCATCAGACACGTCTCAGTCCCTAGACCCAAGCCAATGTGGTCCCCGCTGTCACCAGATGCTACAGGGCACAGCAGGGATAGAAGGGCCTCTGCCTCCCAGGAGGTCAAGGGAATGTACACACAGTTCTCCCACCCATGCGGTTCAGCCAGGCCACTGCCTCCGAGGGAAATCACTCGGGATCAGGAGCTGCCTTCACTCTTTCCCTTACTCCTCCCCACCGGATCCCTGGGCTGTGGCTCAAGCTTCTGAGTGTTTGCCGACTGATCCCATCCTCCTGATTCCTCCTTGCAGCTCTCTCAGGGGATGCAGATGCTCCCCAGTTCAGAGATCACGCCGCCCTCGGGGGTCATGCCACCAGCATGCTGCCCTCAGGGGTCACACTGCCCTTGGGGGTCACAGGTGTGCTGCCAGCTCTGACACAGGGTGGTGAGTGAGGGAGCTGGGTCACAAGTCCAGGTCCGACTGAGGCAGAGCGGGGGCCTTCCTTGGCCCATCTTCCCCCAAGTCAGCACCAGCCCCACCTGACGCACACTCCTCCTTAGCAGGAGTCAGCCGTGCCTTCGTTTGTGACCAGGGTGGCGCTTGTGGAGCCAGGACAGAGCAGTGTGGGCGGCCTGGACCTGCAGGGGACCTGGCGGTCGCCACCTTCTGTCAGTCTCATGAACTTGGCCGGAAGGTCAGCCCTTCTGACCTCTCACATCTGCCGCAAGAAACGCCTCACAGCAGACCACGCAGCCGTCCTGGGCAGGAAGCGGACGCCCTAACGTGCCGCTGATCGGCCCCAGCCCCGAGGCGCCCCCTGAACGCCCAGCACCACAGTGGACAAACATCACGGGTTTTACCTTTTCCTCCACGACTGGCGAGGACTGCAGGACAGCGACAGACACGGCAGCACATGGCAGCGACAGCACAGAGGGCGAGACAAGGAGACAGACGTTAGAGGGCGTGGCACAGCGTGCGCACACGCTCACACAGACAGCATGTGATGATGCGAGGCATGCGGGACGGCCGTGCCCCGACGACACAGACAGAAGCCACACACAGGCACCCACAAGGGACAGACACGCAACACATGAGCCCGCCTGGCTTCCACAGAAGGCCCGGGAACGGGCTATGCGGCAGTTCAGCCAGTGCCCCGAGTCCCCAGTGCAGGGCGGCGTGCGAACGTCTCGAGGCACTGCCGGGCACACGTGTACCCGTGGCCACACAGACACACACACATACACACACACACACACTCCTGCCGTGAGGCCTCTGCAGCAGGAGCCTGAGAACACGGCCCAGTGTCTGCACTCACACCGAGTATACTCCAGACACATGTTCAGGAAGCCATGCCAGGCGTGAAGGAAAATGCCCGTCTGGGTTCAGGAGGGATCGCGCTCAGCACTGAGGATGGATGGCGCCCTCGTGGGGAGCTGAGGGTTTTGGGCTGAGCAGATGGGACTGAATCAAATATGTGTTCCCCAAGGGGCCAAAGGCTGTGGTAGGACAGAGTCCACACCAGAGGAGAGAGAGCAGGTGTCCAGCAGGACGGGCTCCCTCCAGCTCAACCGCCTGGCGCAGCAACAGCACACATCACCAAGGCCTGTCCCAGCGCCTCTGACCCCACAGAGGAAGCACTCGGGATGGGGGAGGGGCCGTGCCTTCCTCCTTCAGTCGGCTCCTCCCTTCAGAGGCATGCTGTGGCTGCTGTCCACGTCTGCGGGCAGGTAGCAGACGGCACGTGAGCCCCACCCACTCCTTTCAGCCAGGGTGTCTGCCAGGGGAGGGGGACACACGAGCCCAGGGGCGGCTCCTGATGCCACCACTGCAACAGCAGGCGTGACTGATTCCGTGGGCTGGTGACACACCTCAGCAGCACTGCCGGCCAGGGAGGGAGGCAGGGGCAGCCCAGCCCAGCCCAGCCCCGCTGGCTCCTGTTGCCCCGATGGAGCACACTCCTCCCACGACCACAGCATGGGCAGGGAGATGGGGCCGCCAGCTCCAATGCCTTCTTCTGGCAGGGCCAGCATCTTCTCACATGCTGTGGAGGTCTGGCATGGAGGCCCAGCAGCCAGAGCCACATGGCTGCTCAGACCCCACTGCAGGGCACCTGCTGGTGAGATCCAGTCATGGCAACTAAGGCTTTGGCGTAAATCTGGACAAGAGACTCCTCCCTCTCCTGCAGAGGTGCAGGGGTCCTGTTTCACAAATGGAGGTCTCCTGGGGGCTGTGGTGGGGGACGGGGAAGGCCCCTAACAGCCACCGCTGCTGGCATGCTCCTGTGTCCAGTGCCAAAGGCCTCATGTGCCCAGAGGAGAACAGCTGGGGCCAGGTCAGGCAGAAGGAGCTGGCGTGGCAGCACTGACAGAAGACAGACCCAGATCGGCCCCTTACAAAAGCATCAAAGGGCTTCTTCCAGCGGCACAGTCTGCTTCCGCAAGCGGAGCGCGGCAGCCCCGGCAGCCTTCGGGAGCTGCAGTGGAGCGACGTTCGGCGAGGACGAGGCACGCTGCTGTGGGGCTTCCCACTGAACTCTCAGCACCAGGAGGAGCTGAGGGACGGGCGCTGCGCACAGCCCAGACTCCACTCAGGGCCCTGGGCCCCACGGGGACCACCTTCTACCTCACACCATGAGAGAAACGTCCATGACAAAGTACTCCTTGCCCTGCAGTCACGCGCTTCTTCCAGGTAGGCCTGACCTGGCCCACGATGACGGTAGCTTCAGGTGGCTCTGGAGCGGGGGCAGCCTCTGCTCTTGGCTGAGCTCACATGGCCCTGAGGATCTCAAGATGTCTCAGGTGTTGTCCGTGGGACTGGCATGAGGACCACTGTGACTCTGAACCGGGACTCTCGGCGGGCATCTTTGAGTTTACATGTCACAACTCCAGGATCCGGGATGAGCTGGGCATACCCTCCCTGGGCCCCTCCTGCCCAGGTGCCCTCCAACATGGCCTCTGAATGGCTCCTCTGTGAGGCCGCACTGCAGGGAGGCAGCAGAAGGTTCTGGAATGCTGTAGCTCCCAGGGGATGGCCAAATTGCCTGCCTCTGGCCCCAGCTCCCCACAAAAACAACACGAAGATCCCGGGTCCAGGTTCTATTTTAATTCTAGTTACCTGGGAATCCTCTTTCAACTCCTGAAAGCAAGAAGTGAGGATGTCCCCGTGTACGTGCCATGAGGTGGGAGCTGCGAATGAGAATCTGACTCTGGATCAGATGGAAACACTGGCAAGGCTTTCACAGCTCGCCAAGCTGGCATCCACACCGCCTGGTGTAATTCTCACGGTGCTCTGGGTGGGCGGACAGCCTGCCGCCCTTTTTCAGGGCAAGTGCTTATCACAGGACAGCTACAGGTCCGCGCTGAGGCTGAGAGCAGCAAGACTACCTGAGGACACGCTGCGCACTCCACGGCACCGCCCTGGCCAGCCAGGCCTTTGTGCATACTATGCATTTCCTCTCACGTCAGGAGACTAGGAAGCAGAGTCTAATAGCTTCTCCTGCTCATCCAGAACGTGACCCATGAAGCCCAGAGCAGGACATCCTGACCCTTGTCATTTGCAGGTGTGACTCCCAGGACAGACAGGCGTGAAGCGGCTCCTGCAGCTGGCCAGGCCTCGATGGGGTGGGGGAAGCTTTCACTGGCACAGCCCTGGCTGCAGGATGCTCGGGGGCAGAAACAGGATTCCCCACCTCCAGCTGCCCCAGCTCTCTGGGATGGGGGCTTCCTACTTCAGGCCCCTCCTCCCTGCTGCTGGAGACTCAAAATCAGAGCGCCAACCTCCCCAGCCCAGGCTGCGTCTCCAGTCCCCCAGGGGCAGTCCCCTGGAGCTGGCAATGCCCTGGTGAGATCTTTGATGCTCTGCTCCCTGGGGCCTATAGCCTGGCTTTCTCCTGACTCAAAGGGCACAGAAAACGGAAAGGAGCCCAACCTGGGCAAGCTCCTCCCCGCTCTCCCAGGAAAACCAGCACGGAGCCCTGGAAACCCGAGGGCGCCCCCACCCTGTAGAGAGAGACTCAGTGAAGGGCTGGCCAAGGCTCCGGGCCTCCTCCACGCAGGCAGTTATTTGGGGTAGTGTGTCCCAACCGTTGCCCCTGGGGAAATACGTACATGTGCAGGTACATGTGTAAGACCGAAATTTACATCCTGAAAGCTATTCATCCCGGTCAGTTCTATTTCCTTTATTTTACCAAAGTGAGAAGGAGGTTGGAATACAAGGTGACTGGCACAGGCCACCCTCCTAACAGGCACCACAGCTGGGCTTGGAGCCCCTGGAACCGGCCGCAGAACTGGCCCATACGTGACCCTGCCTGGACCTCCTGTGTCCTCCCCGGGCATCTGGGCAGGAGCTAAACAGGAGGCAGAGCATTGCCTTGTCCCACCTCTGTGTGGAGCCCGCACAGGGACTCCCATTTCTCCCTGCTGTGTGCCTGTCTGCAAAGGATGTGTAACTGCTCTGAGTACTGATTTTCTTTGTTTCTTTTTTGAGACAAGGCCTCACTCTGTCACCCAGAGTGGAGTGTGGTGGCGCGATCTGGCTCACTGCTACCTCTGCCTCCCGGGTTCAGGTGATTCTCCCGCCTCAGCCTCCTGAGTAGCTGGGACTACAAGCAGTTATTTGAGGCAGGATGACCTAGAAGTGCTACCCCATGCTTTGCTAATTTTTAAACATTTTTTTTAATAGAGTCAGAGACACTGTTGCTATGTTGCCCAAGCTGAGCTCAAACTACTGGGCTCAAGCAATCCTCCCGCCTTGGCCTCCCAAAGTTTTAGGATTACAAACGTTAAGTCACCGTGGCCAGCTGAGGTCACAAATGTATTTTAGCGAGTAGACAAATATGCAAAGACAGAATCTGCGGATGGTAAGGGTTAAATGTGTACAAGCTTCCCTGGGCCTCCCTGACTGAACTGTGGACCGAGCAGAAGGGACACAGGGGCTCAACACATGCCCCTCACCAGAGCAGTCTCCCACATCCTTGTTCAGCCATGCTCCCACCAGCTCCCTCCTCCTGGGTCTCCAGAGCGCTCCCTGCGGTCCTGAGCTCAGAGAGCGGGCCACAACAAGCACAATGAGCCCAGCCTGCACCCTGGTTACCTCTGCCCTGCGCCCCCCGACACCACGGCCCCTGCTCCTCTGCCCTGCGCCCCCCCGACACCACGGCCCCTGCTCCTCTGCCCTGCGCCACCCGACACCACGGCCCCTGCTCCTCTGCCCTGTGCCCCGCGTCCCCCCCCATGTTCCTCTGCACCCCGCATACCTCCGCCCAGGCAGGCTGCTCTCAGTCTGGCTGTTTCCCCCGACTCCCCCGACCTGCTGCTGCATCTTAGACCTCTCGATGTGCTCCACATAGGTCTGTATCATCTGCAAGGAGAAAAACGCCTGCATGTGCGCTGCCGCCCGCGGCTCTCTCCCACCCCTCTCTAACCTATGAGGCTTTTCTAGCTGCCGTGTATTGGCAGAAATCAAGACAAAGTCCTGGAGGGGAATGTAACCAGCCTAGGGCCGACAGCCTTCAAGCCTGGCGGCAAATGCCAGAAAAAGGACCCACTAGGGAAGAAAACCACAGTCCACAGCAGTCGCAGGCATCAGGCTGCGGCTCTCTCCCGAACCCTCGCGTCCGCGCTTGCCTCTGGGCTAGAGGTCGGTGTCCGCCAGGGTGCCCACCTCTGTGTGCCGCTGGTGGAGGGCGTTGTACTCCTTCTTCATCTCCGACTCCCGCTCCTCCAACCGGGAAACTAGAAAACACAATCCCCGTCTGAACTGCACGGGCTGCTTCCCCATGGCCTCAACTTCTCTCGGTTGTAACCACAGAGGGAGAGGGTTCCAGGACAAGCTGGAGCTCGGGCCTGGGGCGACCAGCAGCAGCCCCACAAGTGCGAGGCTGTCTGAGGCCGTGCGTGCTGTGCCGGTGGACTCAGCTCTGCTGGGAATGAAAGATGGAGGTGGGGAAACCTGCAGGCGTTCTCTGAGCTAAAGTCAGCCAGGAGCTTCTGAGATGCAGGCACAACCCAGGCACGCCAGGCACAGGCAACAGGTGCACAAGCAGCTCATGGGAGGAGGCAAGATTCAAAGTGAGTAACCTCTATGACAGGTCAAAGGGATGTGCCTGGCAGAACAAGCAGCGGGGTCCCTCACACATGCCAAGGGCTGGGGAGACCAATCATGACCATGCCCCTTCTGGGTGGACAGTCAGGTCTCCCTTAAACGGGAGGCCCCAGGTGACACCAAGACAGTCCCCTATGGCCCCAGACGTGCTCTGTCCAAGGGACACAGAAGCAGCATGATGGGCCGATGGGCAGCCACAGCCAGGGGACCCCACTCCGTGTCCTGCTGATGGAGCAAGTGTGCCACTGGCCCGATGCCCACCTCCATGGCTCTATCCCGCAGCCCACCGAGGCGGAGGGCTGATACAGCGTGGTGAGGTGAGAGACAGCCCCGGGGAGCGTGTGGCCGGGACTCAGCTGCCTCGGTGCTCCACCAGCTTGTGCTTTGTCCTTGGAGTGGGGCCCTCCCCTCCTCCCCGGCTTTCTGGTGTCTGTTTGGAAATGACTTACAGATTCTGTAGCTCAGTATCTCACTCTGGCCTACATCATCCTGCACTGTGGCCTGGGAGTAGCTGGCCTGGCACATCCTTGGAGGCCTTGTCTGCCTGGGCTGTGTGCCTGCATCTCTGCCACGCACTCAGGGAGGCTGCCCTGCCAGCGTGGGGATCCCACCCCCAGGAGTAGCACAGGCATCAGTGCGAAGCTATCAGTCTGGTCTTCCCTAAGGAGCTTGAGGTGCTTACACACATCACACCTAACACGCGTGACTTATAGACACCGACATGTATGACTCAGACACAGCACCCAACACATATGACTTACAGATGCCACACCTGGCACACATGTACAGACACTGCATGCAACACAGGACAGACAACACCCAACACGTGACTCACAGATGCTGCACGCAGCACACGTGACGCACAGACTGATGCACAGACACTGCATGCGGCACACGTGACTCACAGACGCTGCACGCAGCACACGCGACTCACAGATGCTGCACACGGCACCGACTCACAGACGCTGCACGCGGCACACGTGACTCACAGATGCTGCACGCGGCACCGACTCACAGATGCTGCACACGGCACCAACTCACAGATGCTGCACGTGGCACATGTGACGCACAGACTGACAGACGCTGCATGCGGCACACATGATGCACAGGCTGACTCACAGACGCTGCACGTGGCACATGCGACTCACAGACGCCGCATGCGGCACCAACTCACGGATGCTGCACGCGGCACACTCAACTCACAGACGCTGCACGCGGCACACTCGACCCACAGACGCTGCACGCGGCACATGAGTTATACACTGCATGTGGCACACACGTAACTGGCTGCTAGAGGAGGGAGCAGACTAGCCATCCCAGGTGTGTGCTGACCCCGGCGACGGCTGTGGGCCCAGGAGGCGATGACTCTCTGTGTGCGGTCAGAGCCCCACAGCTGCTCTGTGAGCTCCCGCTGGGGCAGAGTACAGGCACCACCCAGGAAGAGCCCAGGGCCTGCCCTCCGCACTCATGCGGCCCCCACTCCTGTGCTGAACCAGCGAACAGGCTCAGCCTGTAACGTGATCTTCTTTTTTTTTGTGACAGGGTCTCACTCTGTCACCCAGGCTGGGGTACAGTAACACGATCAAGGCTTACTGCAGCCTCTGCCTCCCGAGTAACTGGGCCCACAAGTCTGTGAGCTACCATGCCTGGCTAATTTTTCTATTTTTTTGTAGAGATGGGGTTTCACCGTGTTGCCCAGGCTTGTCTTGAACTCTGGAGCTCAAGTGATCTGCCCACCTTGGCCTCCCAGAGTGTGGAAATGACAGGCGTGAGCCACTGTTCCTAGCCCCGCCTGTAATTTGAGCTTATGTTTTTCTCCTTCTAAGAAGAGAGCTGAGAATGCTTCACACATGAAACATACTGAAAGCCGACGGACCAGGAGAGACTCTGTAATTATGGAGAGGGGTTACCTAGGGACGCTCAGCACAGGCCTTAGGTTTGCTTTGCGATGTGAGTGCCAGCATGTTTACATGTGTGCTGAAGCTGCCACCACGGTCACCCTCCAGGCCCCAGATTCGTCCGCAGGTCATCGTCAGCACAGTGGCCTAATTTAGGCCTCGGTTTGGGATAGGAGTAGCTCTAACATATCAAAACGGTTTCTTTCCCTGATGTGATCTGAACTCTTCAGAGATGAAGGAACCTGCTATTGAGGTAACTAGGGAAAACAGCAAGACCGGTTTCAACCACTAAAATATCTAATCATAGAAAACTAAAATTACACAGGAAATCAGAATTTCTTCTTTTAATTTTTTTCTTTTTTTTAGAGGTGGAGTCGCTCTGTGCCCACACCACAGCCTCAACCTCAGCCTCCTGAGTATGGGACCACAGGCGTGCCCCATCATGCCTGGCCTGTAACATTGACAGTAGAGTTTAAGCATAGGCTTTTAAAGCTAAGTAAACCAATTGTTCTTATAATAATAGTAATAATAATTCTAAACCTCTTTCGCCACTTTTCTTTGCAGCGTACAGACACCCTGATTAGCTGTGAGTCCCACCGAGGTGCTGTCACTCTAGTGGTGCTCCACCCGCGGGCCCACCCTCCTGCCTGAGAAGCAGCCATCACTCCTCAGCAGTGTGAAAAGGCGAGGACCCCAGGGGCCGCAGGAATTTGTTCAAAAGGTGCAGGAAGGACCTTCAGGACCACAGATGTGTGATCTGGGGGTCAGAATTCACTCTGAAGCACAAGTGCTATGGGACCACAGGGGCCTTATTTACTTATTTCCACACACAACTTGGGGCCCATTACAGAACTAGCCAGCAGTGCAAAGAGCTGGAATACATAGCTGAGGGGCTGTGGTGAAGACATAATAAGGCTCCCACTGGCTTCCTCTCATCCTCTGCTGTGGAAGGTGCTCCCTGTCCGCCCCAGCCAGAGCCACCCGGGGCAGCGCCCATCACGAGCGCCTCTGGCCCTCCCGCCAGCCGCTTACTCTGGTCTGCACAGTTCTTGGCCTTCAGCTCCAGCTGGCGCGTCTGGAGCTCATAGTGCTCCACTTGGATCTGCAGCTCTTTCTTCTCTTGTTCCAGGGCATCTTCGAACTCAATGAACTTCTGTGCATGGAAGGAGAGAAAGAGTAGGCATTGTAAGTGGGTGTGGAGCAGCCGCCTTTCACCTGAAGGGCCACAGGCTTTGAGGGCCCAGAGGCCAAAGTTGTCCCCAAGGCCACAAGCTGGCCAGTGGCAAGGCCAGAATGGGGGCTTCCCGCCACGTGGCTGTGGCCAGCACCCTCCTCAGGCACACTGTGGAGTCATGAGAGCAGGGCGGGAGAGCCCTCCATGACTGCAGGACTTCCCGCCCTCCGCTCCCACTCATGGCACTTTCAACCCCGGGACAGGCCAGCACTCTGTGTGTCCGGGGAGGATCTGGTGCAAGGGGAGCCTCTTGTTTCCACTTAGGGCCGCCTTCATGGCTGTGAGACCTGGGCCGCCACATGGGGCCCTGCACCCAGAGGGCTCCATGCTTGGATCGCTGCTGCCATCCTGAAATTTTTGCCAATTTTTGAACACAGAGCCCTGTGTTTCCATTTTTGCACTGGGATCCAGGGACTTGCAGCCAGTCCTGTTTGCAACAGAGTCAGTCGTTTGAGTCCTCTCATCCCCATGCCTCAGAACAAGGTGGAGCCCACTTTTCTGCATCTCAGTTGCAGCTCAGCTCGGGACGCCACCGTTACTGGGATAACCAACACCACAGTCATGCTCCTAGTCCTTAAATAAAAAGGCAGGGGAATTGCTCTAGGTTTGGAATCTAAACCTTATGTGGTAAGTTTCAGAGCAAAATTATTATCAAACCAGGTGAAAAGAAAACAACTTGCAAAATAAAAGCAGCTCTTGAAAGGTCTGAGGAGTAGAGGGGCCAGTGAGGTGCCAGCTGTGGCCAGGCACGGATGCCGTAAGTGTAATTCCTACAGCAGCCCAGAGAGGGAGCTGTTAACACCTCATTTTTACCGAGTAGAAAACGGAAATATTATCAAGAAATTTCATTAGGGCCAGGCGCAGTGGCTCACGCCGGTAATTCCAGCACTTTGGGAGGCTGAGGAGGCCGGATCACAAGGTCAGGAGTTCAACACTAACCTGGCCAACATGGTAAAACCCTGTTTCTACTAAAAATACAAAAATTAGCCAGGTGCGGTGGTGCACGCCTGTAATCCCAGCTACTCATGAGGCTAAGGCAGGAGAATTGCTTGAACCTGGGAGGCAAAGATTGCCGTGAGCCGACATTGCACCACTGCACTCAAGCCTGGGTTACAGAGCAAGACTCTGTCTTGAAAAAAAAAAAAAGAAATTTCAATGGAAGAAGTACAAAGTGTATATATCAGCTGGGCTTTTTTTTTTTTTTCAGGCAGTCTCTGTCACTCAAGCTGGAATGCTGTGGTGCAACCACAGCTCACTGCGGCCTCGAGCACCTGGGCTCAAATGATCCTCCTGCCTCCGCCTCCTAAGTAGCTGAGACCACAGGCATGTGTCACCACACCTGGCG
This sequence comes from Cacajao melanocephalus, assembly GCA_963573385.1. Taxonomy (NCBI): domain Eukaryota; kingdom Metazoa; phylum Chordata; class Mammalia; order Primates; family Pitheciidae; genus Cacajao; species Cacajao melanocephalus. The sequence goes on along the minus strand of CAUYLG010049400.1, from coordinate 26,525 downwards.
AATTTTTTTTTCTTTTTTGAGATGGAGTCTTGCTCTGCCACCAGGCTGGAGTGCAGTGGTGCGATCTTGGCTCACTGCAACCTCCGCCTCCCGGGTTTAAACGATGCTCCTGCCTCAGCCTCCCAAGTAGCTGGGATTACAGGCGTGCACCACCACACCTGGCTAATTTTTGTATTTTTAGTAGAGATGAGGTTTCACCATGATGGTCAGGCTGGTCTCAAACTCCTGACCTTGTGATCCACCCACCTCAGCCTCCCAAAGTGCTGGGATTACAGCCATGTGCCACTGCACCTGGCCCACCTGGCTACTTTAAAAAATTTTTTATAGAGAGAAGGCATGGTGGCTCACATCTGCAATCCCAGCACTTTGGGAGGTTGAGGCAGGCAGATCACCTGAGGTCAGGAGTTTGAGACCAGCCTGGCCAACATGATGAAACCCTGTCTCTACTAAAAATACAAAAATGAGCTGGGAGTGGTGGTGCACACCTGTAATCCCAGCTACTCGGGAGAGGAAGGAGAATCGCTTTATCCCGGGAGGTGGAGACTGCAGCGAGCCGAGATCACGTCACTGCACTCCGGCCTGGGAGACAGAGCAAGACTCTGTCTTTTGGAGACAGAGTATTGCTCTGATTCCCAGGCTGATCTAAAACTCCTGGGCTCAAGTGATCCTCCCACCTCAGCCTCCCAAAATGCTGGGATTATAGGCCCGAGTGATCGCACACAGCCTTGGCTTGGGTTCTGAAGAGAAGAGTTTCTTGGAAGATGGGAATATAAACTTCACAGTGGATTTCATGTTTTGGGATCTGGAAGATTAATGGGCGGTGGCCACAGCTGTGTTTCCTGTAATGACTCTACCCGGTCTCCCCCGGACACCAGGCCCCTTGATGCTTCTTCCTACAGCAGCAGCTTCTAAAAGGTCTTTGTGTTGAAACCACTGGGGCTCTGCCCAAGAGGTGACTCATTCTGTGCAGTTACTGAGAGGGCAGAAAACCCCAGAGGAGGGGCGAGACGGGCGGGAAGGAACTGGAGGCAGCAGGAAGAGTCTGTGTCATGGACATCGCACACAACTTAAGGAAAATGGAGAAAAATACTCCACAGCTGAGAAAATACATGCCTTTTTTTGCGCAGCTGTATACTGCAACTTCCGTTTTCCGATTTCAAGCAATTCTCCTGCCGGCTAATTTTTTTGTATTTTTAGTAGAGACGGGGTTTCACCATGTTGGTCAGGATGGTCTCAATCTTTTGACCTTGTGATCCGCCTGCCTTGGCCTCCCAAAGTGTTGGGATTACAGGCATGAGCCACCGCGCCCGGCCAAATAAGTGGTTTTGAATTAACTTTGGCTACAACTTGCATTTGGAGAACAAACAAATGCTATTAATTGACAAGAATTTTTAACAAAAAGCTTTTGTAGGCCAGGAGTGGTGGCTTATGCCTTTAAATCCCGGCACTTTGGAAGGCCAAGGTGAGTGGATCTGTAGACCCCAGGAGTTCGAGGCAACATGGCAAAATCCCATCTCTACAAAAAAATAAAAAAATTAGCTGGCTGCAATGGCACGTTCGTGTAGTCCCAGCTACCTGGGAGGCTGTGGTGGGCGGATTACCTCAGCCCAGGAGGTCAAGACTGCAGTGAGCCCTGATGGCTGGTGCCACTGCACTCCTGGATGACAGAGTGAGATCCTGTCTCAAAGAATAAAAAAAGGTTTTGTAGAAGTTGGTTCTCACTATATTGCCCAGGCTGGTCTCAGACTCCTGGGTTCAAGCAGTCCTCCTGCCCTGGCCTCCCAAAGTGCTGGGATTATAGGCACGAGCCAAGGCTATTTTGTTTTGTTTTGTTTTGTGACAAAGTTTTGCTCTTGTTGCCCAGGCTGGAGTGCAATGGCGTGAATGCAGCTCACTGCAACCTCCGTCCCCTGGTGCAAGCGATTCTCCTGCCTCAGCCTCCCAAGCAGCTGGGATTACAGGCACGCGCCACCACGCCCAGCTTATTTTTTATTTTATTTTTAGTAGAGACGTGGTTTCATCATGTTGACCAGGCTGGCCTCGAACTCCTGACCTCAGGTGATCCACCCATCTCTGGCTCCTAAAGTGTTGGGATTACAGGTGTGCGCCACCGTGCCTGGCCTGGATATTTTTAAAGGTAGGTAATTTTATTTCCTGCTATATGAAAAATGAAAAGAATCATACAAACAATATATGTTTTTGTAGGAAAATCAGTGTTAGGTAAAAACAGAAAACATGTTAAACTATGAGGCTCTGCTGAATCAGTTAAAGCTGTGTGACGTGCTTCTGGGTTTGCCTGTGTGTGCACATAAGGCAGACGTGAGATCATCTTGTACACAGTGTTTTGTAACCTGATTTATTCACTGGTTTATATTGAAACGCCTTTCAACACCAACAGGCGTATTCTACCACTTTCATTTTTGGCAGGTGGGTGTTCTGCTGGGAGTGTGTGGGTAGAGCCCAGTTTGCTCAATCCATTATCTCTTTATGGACTTTCAGGTCGCTTTAAAACGTTTGCTATTATAAAAAAGCTGGCTGGGCGCGGTGGCTCACGCCTGTAATACCAGCACCTTGGGAGGCGGAGGCACGTGGCTCACCTGAGGTCAGGAGTTCAAGACCAGCCAGGCCAACATGGTGAAACCCCATCTCTACTAAAAATAGAAATAATTAGCTGGGCATGGGGGCAGGCGCCTGTAATCCCAGCTACTCGGGAGGCTGAGGCAGGAGAATTCCTTGAACCCAGGCTGCGGTGAGCAAGATCCCGCCATTGCACGCCAGCCTGGGCGACAAGGGCGAGACTCCATCTCAAAAGAAAAAACAACAACTGTGTGCACACGTCTTTGTATATCTGCCCGCTGGCGTCCTGCTCTCCGAGGCTCTGGTCATGAATTGCTAAGTGACTCTTCAGAGGGTGTCCCAACTAACACTTCTCCCCAAAAAGTGGGACAGTGTCCTTCTGTAGAACTCTCCACATTTCTTTATTTTATACTTTTTTTTTGAATGAGTTTTTTCCCCCTTTCCTTTATTTTTCAATATTTTTGGGACGGGGTCTCACTCTGTCACCCAGGCTGGAGTGCAGCGGCACAATCAAGGCTCACTGCAGCCTTGACCTCCTAGGCTCAAACAATCCTCCAACCTCAGTCTCCTGAACAGCTGGGACTACAGGTGTGTGCCACCACAATGGGCTAATTTGTGTGTATGGTGGCGGGGGGTGGGTTTTGTAGAGATGGGGTCTCCTTATGTTGCCCAGGCTGGTCTCAAACTTCTGGGCTCAAGCAATCCTTCCCCTCAGCCTCCCAGAGCGTCGGGATTATGGGCATGAGCCACTGTGCCTGGCTATTTCAGTCTGTTTCTGAGCCAGCATCACAGGTTTTTAAACTGGTATTGTGGTGGTGCTATATTTTCTACTATCTAATATCTGTTCTCCCTCTTACATCTTCCTTTTCAACATTTTCTTGATTATTCCTAATTTCTCCTTCTAGATTAATTTGAGAATCATTTTGAATCACCTACATACATATTAATTTTTTGATTATGCATCCCACCTGTCAGAAACCACCAGGTGACTGTCCCTTAGGAAGCGGCCATTTATTTTTTCTTTTTAAAGATGGAGTCTCAGGCTGGGCACAGTGGCCCACACCTGTAATCCCAGCACTTTGGGTCGCTAAGGCAGGAGCATCACTTGAGGCCAGGAGTTCGAGCCCAGCCTGGGCAATATAACAAGAGCCTACTTCTACAAAAAATAATTAGCTGGGTGTAGGGTTGAGTGCCCATAGTCCCAGCTACTTGGGAGGCTGAGGCAGGAGGACTGCTTGAGATGGGGTCTTGGTCTGTCATCCAGACTGGAGTACAGTAGCATGACCAAGGCTCACTGCAGCCTTGACCTGGGATCAAGCGGTCCTCCTGCAGCCTCCCAAACATAGGGACTACAGGCATGAGCTACCTCGCCTAGCCCCTGATGTTAAGTCATTGTTTTCAGTGAGAAGATGCTCAGGGCCAGACTTAGGGTGAGAGAAAATTCATCTTGAGAAAGTGAAGAGTCCTCTGATGGGACTTCTGGGGCTGGATGCTGGAAAATTCTTTTTTTTTTTGGAGATGGCTCTGCTGCCCACGCTGGCGTGCAGTGGTGCAATCCCGGCTCACCGCAACCTCCACCTCCAAGCGATTCTCCTGCCTCAGCCTCCGAGTAGCTGAGACTACAGGCGCCCACCACCATGCCCGACTAATTCTTGTATTTTTATTAAAAATGGGGCTTCATCATGTTGGCCACACTGTTCTAGAACTCCTGACCTCAAGGGATCCGCCTGCCTCAGCCTCTCAAAGTGCTAGTATTACAGGCGTGAGCCACCACGTCCAGACCAGAAAATATTTTTATTTAAAGATCGTAGGCCAGGTGTAGGGGCTCATGCCTGTAATCCCAGGACTTTGGGAGGCCGAGGCAGGCAGATCATCTGAGGTCAGGAGTTTGAGACCAGCCTGGCCAATGTGGTGAAACCCCATCTCTACTAAAAATACAGAATTAGCTGGGCATGGTGACACATGCCTGTAATCCCAGCTGCTGGGGAGGCTGAGGCAGGAGAATTGCTTGAACCTGGGAGGCAGAGGTTGCAGTGAGCCAAGGTTATGCCATTGCACTTCAGCCCAGGTGACAAGAGTGAAACTCTGTCTTAAAAAAAAAAATTTACTTTTGATTTAAGAGGACCAAGAATTTTCAGTGGTGGGGACTTGGGAAATAAGGCTGGATTTAAGTCTATAAAGCACCATTATAAACTATAAACAGAGTTGAGAAAAACAACACTTTATGAGCATTTTTGTTGAATGGGCCTGCATGGTATTAGATTGTAAAAAATAAAAAAACACTACCCGAAATATAGCATGGTCGTATCTTGGTCCCAAAGATCTACTGAAGGTGTGACTACAGCAAAGTGAAAGGTTTCTGTACACGCACTCATTATCCGTGCTGCAGGGAAGTGTGTATGTGACACGATCACCTGAGTCTAATGAAATGCCGTGTGGTATCCCAGATATGTGAGGCCCCCTGTGGCTTACCTTTGAGCATCCCAAGGAGCAATGACTTGAGATTACGTAATGAAGGGAAACACGGGCATCGCCCCTCAATCGAGACATGAGACATCACTCACGTCTAGGTACGGATATGCCAGAGGATTCCCTTTTTAGACATGTTTTTAAGACCTACTTCCCCATCCCTCCCACGACCAAGGGCTCTGCTTGAAAATTAAATTCAACTTTTGTTTTCAGAATTTGCTTTTTGGTGAATGTCTTTCGTCACCAAGGCTGGAGAGCAGTGGCACGATCTTGGCTCACTGCAAGCTCCACCTCCTGATTCAAGCGATTCTTCTGCCTCAGCCTCCCAGCCTCCTGAGTAGCTGGGATTACAGGCACCCACCACCACACCTAGCTAATTTTTGTATTTTTAGTAAAGATGGGATTTCACCATGTTTTCCAGACCGGTCTCGAACTCCTGACCTCAGGTGGTCCACCTGCCGCGGCCTCCCAGAGTGCTGAGATTACAGGCGTGAGCCGCCATGCCTGGTCTTTTCAGTGAATTTCAAGATACGTATTGAAATGACCTGAAAGCATAGGCTCTTCCAAAATCTAGTCATCCAAGTCAGTTTTTTAAGTATTTCATGGAATGAGATCATCCTTCCTTTAAAACATAATCAAAGTTAAGCAGTGACTGACTTTTCATGTCAAATATAAAATCAAGACGACATAACAGAGGTCAGTATTCCAGAATATAAGCGCAATGGCCAGGTAAGTTATTTCACAAGGCGATCAACAGGCTTCTGGTAGGTTTCACAACCCATGGACACTTTCCTGGCGAGTAAAGCAACACATTAAATCCAAACCTTGGCTGGGCACAGTGTCTCACTGCCTGCAATCCCAGCACTTTGGGAGGCTGAGGCGGGCAGATCACCTGAGGTCAGGAGTTCGAGACCAGCCTGGCCAACATGGTGAAACCCTGTCTCTACTAAAATTACAAAAAATTAGCTGGGCATGGTGGCAGGCCCCTGTGATCCCAGCTACTCGGGAGGCTGAGGCAGGAAAATCGCTTGAACTTGGGAGGTGGAGGTTGCACTGAGCCAAGATCGTGCCACTGTCCTCCAGCCTGGGCAAAAGAGCGAGTCTCCATCTCAAAAAAAAAAAAAAACAACAAAAGAAAAATAAATCCAAACCTCCCCTCTCATACGTCCTTTAGGCCAGGCTCACTGGCGAGAAACAGTTTAGCTCTGGCTAGTTGGTTAGAAACGAATGTTGACATGAATCAAAGATCTTGTTCTTTTGCAGTACTAATCAATTAATTTTCTTCCCTGGGAATGAGGGGGTGGCATGAATTTCCAAAAGAAAAATACTCAGTTTTGGTCTTTTATCTTAAGCAGGCAGAGAGGCAAACAGTTGGGTGCTGGGCACATGCCCAGAGGATGCCATTCATGGCTAATTCCCAGGTACGGGCAGGGACCTTGCATGGCAATAGTTACCCAGGGCTGGCAGAGGGCAGTCAGAGCTGTCTTTCCAATTCCCACAAGTGCCTGGCTACCTAGATCTGAAACGCAGAGAGAGGACATGCAGCGGGTGGCCCTGGCGTTACAAAGCTGCCCCTAAACTGGTCGAAGAGGACATCTCTCCATTCAAGTTTCACATGTAGGGCTCAGATATCTGCCCACAAGCTCGGGAATACGGGAATCAGGTTGAAGAACAAGGCTTCTTCACATTTACATGAAAGGGCCTGCTGGGTTCAGCGTCCACATTAAACAAATCTCAACTGGTTGAATACACATTGATTTTTCAAGAATGGCAAGACATATGGGAAATATATATATATATAGTTTGTAAAAATTGTAAAAAAAAAAAAAAATATATATATATATATATATTTCCCATCTGTCTTACCATTACATATACATTTGTACTGGGAAATATATACATATAAATTTATATGGCTGGTGCCAGAGGAAGAAAAATGAGGGTAAAATTAGAACCCCAAGTTAAATGTCCCATCCCATGAAAAATCTCCCTGGGAGGCCAGGTGCCATGGCTCACACCTGTAATCCCAGCAGTTGGGGAGGCTGAGGCGGGCGGATCATGAGGTCAAGAGATTGAGATCATCCTGGCCAACATGGTGAAACCCTGTCTCTACTAAAAATACAAAAATTAGCTGGGCGTGGTGGCACGTGCCTGTAGTCTCAGCTACCTGGGAGGCTAAGGCAGGAGAATGGCTTGAACCCAGAGGCAGAGGGTGCAGTGAGCCGAGATCGTGCCACTCACTCCAGCCTGGGCTACAGAGAGAGACTCTTGTCTCCAAAAAAAAAAAAAAAAGGAAAGAAAAAAAAGAAAATCTCCCTGGGAAAAATTATTCTTGAGTAAACTTTTATTCTCTGGTGCATTCTTAGGAGTTTACAATGGCTTCTGAAACTTCCTAATCGGCCCCAGCCTCCAACTCCCTCTGGTTCCACTGAACAAGGGACCTGCTAGCCAGTGCCTCGGTTCATTCTTCTCAGTAGACAAAGGGTCCCTGCTCTCAAAACACGAGCGCTCTAAACTGAGGCAGGTGCGCAGAGACACGTGTACAAGGGCCCACTGGTCCTGTGAGTTTATCTGGGAATTCATTTCCTGGGAAGAAGGAAAGGTGACAGGAAGGCTGGCTGGGGAAAGGCTGGGGAGCCTGGGGAGAAGGGGCACCCAGAGACCTCAACAAAAGGCAAACTTTGAGTCTGTGGTTGTTGACAACAAGAATCAAAATGTCCGAATGCCTGTCCTGGAAACCCCACGACACAGAGGTGCAGCGTTGAGGAAAAGGCCCTATCTCGTTTGATGTGGCATGCCTCCAATCTCTTGCTGTAACAGTGGCTCAAAAAAAAAACAAACCACGTAACTGCTTAATAATGTTGTGGGCTCTAAGGGTCTCTGCAAAGACTCGCCCCCCTCATAGTGACTTGTAGCCTCTGGGTTTCACCACCAGCCTGCCCGGAGCCGTGCCTGGCCCAAAGCCCTGCCACCGGGTAAGCTGGCTTACAAACCACTCAGGCGTGAAGGTTACGTAAAAGCAAGCCGCCCAGCTCCCCAACAGGCAGGCGGATGGACAAACAGCACTGCTGGGACCCTGCTCGGCCACGGAGGAACAACACACACAGCCTGGTGAGTCCCTGAAACCGAATCGCTGTGCGAGATGTCAGAGGAAACAGCATAGGCACTGCAGGACGCCATTATGCAAAGCTCGAGAAGATGCAAGTCAACCTATAGTGACAGAAGGCAGATCAGTGGTTACCTGGGGACAGGTGGGGCAAGGAGAGGTGGGGGAGGTCACACAGGGCACAGGGAAGTTACTCTGGGGTCTTGGGTCTACACTACCAGAATTGCAGGGATGGCTTCCAGTGTTTATACGTATTTCAAAACTCATCGGATTATACTCTTGAAGTACGTACAGTTCAGTATATGTCAGTGATACTACAATAACATTGTTACCCACAGAAAAAAAAGCAGCAGCAGCCCAAGGCGAAAGAGTCAACCCTGGGCCCTGAACACAGGGAATTCTAAGGGGCCAGTGGTCTCCCACCAGGCTCTTCTCGGCCCTTCAAGAATGTCAGCCCCTCTCTGCTGTCTCCTAAGTCGCTGGCACCTACCTTCCCATCTCACAATATTTTCCCCTGTGTAGTCTCCTGTATCTGAAACCCACTGCTATGGGATCACCCCTCTGTTCATGAAACAGGAAACAAACCCACACTTTAAGTGTCTTCCTTTCTCGCATAAAACTGAGTAACTCACCACCTGCCTCTATGTGCAGGCAGCTCAGCTAGACGGTCCGCAGCTACACTGTCCAGTATGGAAGCCCTGGCCACATGTGGCTATTTTGACTTAGATTAATTAAAACATAGCTGGATGTGGTGGCACGCGCCTGTAGTCCTAGCTACTCGGGAGGCTGAGGTGGAAGGATTGCTTGAGTCCCGGAGTCTAAGTCCAGCCTGGGCAACACACCTCATCACTAAAAAAGGCAAATGCAACGAAAAGCCCAGTTCTTCAGCTCCGTGACTCACACCTGACGTGCTCAATGGCCCTATGTGGCCAGCGGCTGCTGAACTGGACAGCACCAAATACTGCATTTCCATCATCCCAGAATGTTCCATCAGACAGAAAGGCTGCTCCGAAGACAGTCCTTGACCTTCAAGAACTGCAGTTTGGTGAGATATGTGCAGAGGCAGAGGAAAGCTGGCTTCCCCTTCTCGTCCACACACACAGATGGCCAGCCTCTCTGGGCGTGCCAAGAAGGAGAAACAACAGGCTCAGGCTGAATGAACCAGAGGGTGCCGGCCCCTTGTTAGCAGGAAGCAGCTTAACTTGGGGAAGCCGGGAAAGAGACCTGGTGGGGCCCAACTCCCCAGGTGGAGGCGGGCAGGGTGCGTGATGGGGGCTTCTCTGCAGGTGCACCGGGGAAGCAGACACTAGCGAATCAGGCAGGGAGGGAACTGGCCTGGTAAACCTGAGGGTGGGTGGGGGCAGGGGGTCTAGGTGGCAGGAGCTGCAGGCCTGCAGGGTGGGGGCGGCCAGAAGACCAGAGGCAGATGAGGCTGGTGAGGGGGTCCCAGAGGGGGGCCATCTGGGGGAGAGAGCCTCACTCTGTCCACCCAGTGTCCTGGCCCACCTTGTCACTCAGATCCCCTCATGTTATCGCTGTCTGAGGTGTCCAGTCTGCCCCAGAAAAGCAACCAGCTAATACCCCTGCCTGGAATTCAGCCTGGCACTCAGAGACCAGATGTGCTTTGTGAGGGTTCTCTGGGCTGGAGAAGTGGCAGGGAGACCCCGGGATGGTGGTGACTGGAAGCAGAGAGCAGCAAAGGAGATGAAAAGTGGGGACGTTAAAGAACTCCCAGGGCAAAAAGAACACTAGGACCTAGTGGCAGCTGGACACTCAGGTCGCGAGGGGAGCTCGGGACCCCAACTTTCTTTCTCTCTTTTTTTTTTTGAGATGGAGTCTTGCTCTGTCACCAGGTTGGAGTGCAGTGGCGCAATCTCGGCTCACTGCAACCTCCGCCTCCTGGGTTCAAGCGCTTCTTCCGCCTCAGCCTCCCGAGTAGCTGGGACCACAGGCGCGTGCCACCACACCTGGCTAATTTTTTTCGTATTTTTAGGAGAGATGGGGTTTCACCGTGTTGGCCAGAATGGTCTCGATCTTTTGACCTTGTGATCCGCCTGCCTCGGCCTCCCAAAGTGCTGGGATTACAGGCGTGAGCCACCGCACCAGGTACTCTTTTTTTTTGAGACGGAGTCTCCTTCTATTGGTCCAGCTGAAGTGCAGTGGCAAAATCTCCGCTCACTGCAACCTCTGCCTCCTGGGTTTTCAAGTGGCTGATGCTGATTCTCCTGGCTAGTTTTTGTATTTTTAGTAGAGACAGGGTTTCACCATATTGGCCAGGCTGGTCTCGAACTCCTGACCTTGTGATACGCCCGCCTCAGCCTTCCAAAGTGCTGGGATTACAGGCATGAGCCACTGCACCCGGCCTTGGGACCCCAACCTTCAACAGAGCAAAGGAAAACATGTCGGGAAAGCCAGCACCCCGGCAGCGCCTGGCTACCTTCTGCGGTGATTTTCGTGCACTAACAGCTCATCCTTCCACCCTGATAATCAATGGGAACCTGGGGAAAGGGACCTATCCAAAAATCTTGTCCCCTTCATCCAACAGCCATCCTGCACAGGATAAGGATCTAACAGGCTCCTTTCTGCATGCCACGGATCTTGCTGAGGCCTGGGGATGTGTCCCGTGTCTGGTCCCCAGAGCCCATGAGCCAGACTGAGGCACAGCTGCAAAGTGACTGACCTGTGCTGTTGCAATGGTCAAAGTCACAAAGAGCGGAGAACGAGGGGCCACCCCAGAACACAGGAGACGGGGACACAGACACCCCTGAGACCCTCGCACAGCCAGAGAGAGCAGTGTGGGAAGATGCCCGCCCTTGGGAAGCTGGGGGCGAGGAGTGTTAATTCTGTCACATTTCTTATATTATTTCAAAACGGTTTTTAAAAACTTAAAAATGAAACAGATACTACATTTCATCTGGAAATCTTATTTTTGGAAGAACTGAATTCTCTCAGCTCTCAACCCTGTGTGACTGCTGCCAGTGTGGCCTGGGGGCTCCTGCAGCCAAGCAGCAGAAGGGCAGGCTGCACCCAGCGGCTTCCACACCACCTCGGCCTCTGCCCTGTGTTCCCTCTGGCTGGCGAGCCCCTCCTTCTCCACAGCTCCTACATCTATTTGCTCCACTTTTTAGGGAGACTGCTGTACTCCTGGTGACCGGTGCAGCTGCAGCAGGCTGGCTTTCAGAGGCACCTGGGACAGGAAGCCCTGGCCGCCTCATCTTGACAGCTTCATTAAAAAAACTTGCTGAAAAACTGTTCTTAACATCATAACATGGCAGGGAAAGAAATCCCATACCCTGGCCAAGCAGTGGTGAATTTACTATTTGTCATATGAAAAACAAAAATAAAAATTCTTCATTCAGTGTCTTTATTCATATATGGAAAAAACTTCCTGTAGCTCATCGGGGCAGAGGAAAAGAAGAGGAAAAAATGGCAAACTGATAATCTCTGTGGAGCAGGACTATGGTGTTTGTGTGCTCCAGCTTAATGCTATCCACACGTTCTATGAAATGGACAGCATTTATTTATTTGTATTTTATTTTCGTGTATTTATTTACTTTGAGAGTGTCTCACTCTGTCGCCCAGGCTGTAGTGCAATGCGCCATCTTGGCTCACTGCAACCTTCACCTCCCAGGTTTAAGCCTCAGCCTCCCGAGTAGCTGGGACTACAGGCGCCTGCTACCACGTCTGGCCATTTTTTTTTTTTTTTGTATTCTTAGTAGAGATAGGGTTTCACCACATTGGCCATGCTGGTCTCAAATTCCTGACCTGAGATGAGGAGGTCAGGAGTTCAACATCAAATGTTGGGAGGCCAAAGTGGGAGGACTGCTTGAGTCTAGGAGTTTGAGATCAACCTGGGCAACATGGCGAGACTGCATCTCCCACCTGCTCAGCCTCCCAAAGTGCTGGGATTACAGACGTGAGCCACTACGCCTGGCCAGTAACTTTTATTTAACTGGGAAGAAATAAGTTTGAATAAAATTGTCTTCCTAGACCAAGCGCGGTGGCTCATGCCTGTAATCCCAGCAGTTTGGGAGGCCGAGGTGGGCGGATCACAAGGTCAGGAAATCGAGACCATCCTGGCTAATACAGTAAAACCCAGTCCCTACTAAAAATACGAAAAAATTAGCTGGGCATGTTGGCATGAGCCTGTAGCCCCAGCTACTTGGGAGGCTGAGGCAGGAGAATCGCTTGAATCCAGGAGTCGGAAGTTGCGGTGAGCCGAGATCGCGCCACTGCACTCCAGGCTGGGTAACAGAGCGAGACTCCATCTCAGAAAACAAAACAAAACAAAACAGAAACAAAAACCTGTCTTCCCTTGCACACCCGTTCCTTACACAGCATCAAATGCTGAATGATCAGTGAACATCACGGTCTGGTGGTGTTGACAGAACACGCAGTCCAGCTGCCTGCCGTGAGCCTCGGCTGTTACCAGCAGTTTCTTTAGGGTTGAGAACATTTTAAGGCAAACAATGACTACCAACGCTCACATGTCACCTCTCATATTTTAAGGTAAAAAAATACCTCGTTTTTCCTTTTACAAGCTAAGCGGTTGGTCACTACAGGGAGGACTCTTTGCTGCCCGGGTAAGCATGGCAAACGCAGCGGCTCTGCACGGCCCCTCCTTTGGGGCTGCACGGGACGGTGCATGAGGACGCAGCATCTGTGCCTCGCCAGCCCCCACCCCGCTCAGATCTGTTTCCAACCTTCTTCTTTTCCACTGAGAAAGAACTTGAGGGATTTAAAAACCTTTGTATCAGAGCCTGCACAACCAGAAACTGCACCGTCTGGCAGGTGGGTAGCAACGTCCAGTGCCTGCCATCCCAGGCGGTCCTGAGAATCCTTCAAGGGCTCTGCCCTGACCCTGCTCAATCTGTGTGCCCACAACTCTCCAGGCAACCAACAACCAGTGATGGTGCTTGGCTCCTAAAATAAAACTGACTTGACACGTCCACGACCCGTGCAGCCCAGCAAGGGGAAGAGGATGGGCCCAGGGTGTGTGGCTCCTGAGGGCCGGGCTGGCACTTGGGCTGGCGACTGTGGACGCCACAGCTTGGGTCACTCTCAGGACCCCACTCTCTCTAGCTCCTATCACTCCCATACACCCAGCTGCCTGGTATCAGAACACACTGGGCATCACTGCGGTTATTAGTGGTAAGAGGAAGGGAACAGGGATGTCTCCTCTGCTCAGGCTTTTTTCAAACCCTGCAGATTCTGTCTGCTCAGAGGCTGCAGTGGTTCAGGTTACCCATCTCTGACTAAGCCTTCTAGAGCAGAGTGGCTAGGGACGGAGCTTCGGCTGACAGCTCACCCAGGAGCGCCTCTGCAACAAGACAAGCCTGCAGCCTGTGACGTCCCGCTCTCCTCTCATCAGACACACATCTAAGTGATCACCAGTCCCTGCCTAGAAAACAAGCCGACCCACAGGGCACAATGGTCTCTCCGCAAAGCTGGAAGCGAACGTCTGCTTGATTCAGAAGAGGAGTAAGCGTGCCAAATGTTGACAGCATCGAGCCCTTTTCCTTAGTTGTAAAGCCCTGAGGTCTTTCCAAGGGCGCAGTATTAGCGTTTAATCACAGCCTGCATGCTGGTCAAGCATTGGTGGGCTTCGAGGCTCGGCTCCCAAAGCTGTCTGTGCAGCTTCTCTAAAGAGCTGAGGCAATGGTGGGTCTCAGCCTAAAGTCAATAGCTTTGCAAACCACACGCACACCCACCAGCTCAGTCCAGCGCAAGCCCTGGGGGAGGGCAGAGGCACTCACTGCAGCTCGCATGTGAACTGCACAGAGTCGGGCAGCATCTATCCCATGCAGAGCTCATCTTTAAGCGGCAAGGTTATCATTCCTACCCTTAACGTTGTCCATCTTGATTTCCTCCTTTTAGTTCCTTCTCAACCACTACACTGACCACATAGGTCCAAGGTAAAAGAAAAGAAACCCACCGGAAATCTAGGTCAGGCCACTGAGAGTGGGAGAGAAGTGGAGGGCGGTGCCCAGCACAGGGAGGCAGCCACAGCACCACAGCTGAGCGAGGGGAGCCCCAGCACTCCAGGCTTCTGGGGAGGAGTCCTCCAGCGCCCGCAGCTGCCCAACATGGAAGCAATCGCCCAGGCCTGCATCGGGTTCACTGGGCACTTCTGGGGTGGGTGACCTTGGTTCAGCTCCTCCACTTCTTGGGGCCAGTTTCTTTTCTAGTAAAATGCCTAGTGTCACCTTGAGCTCCAAAATCCATGCACTCTTGCATTCCCTTAGTTGAGAGCTTTAACTCAGTTTGGTGAAACCGGGGCATTCCAGTCAACACATAACTGCCTCTCGACAGCATGAAACCCAAACGCAGCAGAAATCACAGTAAGGAGCAATGATACAACACACTGCTGTTTCTTTATAAACATGCTTGAAACCAAACTAGGGCATAACTCACCTTGGTTTCAGAAAAAGCCAAAATACTGAAAAACGCTTTTATTTTCATATTCAAGTCAAGAACACGTTAAGCCGAATTAACTGAAAAGGAATTCAAAGTCATTTCCTAAGACACGTCCTATCCGTAAGTCCAACAGCGTCACCTGACTCCTAGAATGGGAGAATGTCTGTGCTTAGAGACCGCCTAGCGCAATTCGCTCCTTTGATGGAAAATCAAAACCAGACAGGCCACAGGCCAAGGTCACAGAGGCAAACCAGGGATGGGAGCCAGCGCTCCCTGAACCTGCTTCCTACAAAGGGCGAGGCTCTGGGCCCACAGGCAGGCAGGCCTAGCTCAGTATCTGATGGTGAATGAATGAAGCTAAGTGGTGCTCCCTACGGGGCACGGCTCTTCCAACTGCTTCACAAATCAGCGATTTCCAGGTTATGGAGACATCCTAGCACAGAATTAAACGCTTGAAACTCCGACTTTTAACTCCTCAGAAGCCAGAGTGGAGTTTCTCAGCCCTGGCTACATCAGATAACAATCTCGCCAGGCAAGGAACCAAGGGGCAAAGAGATCACCTCTGCAAAGCGAGTGTTCGGCCTGCTGACAGAGGAGCAGCTCGTCTGCGGCCTTGTTCTGTGTTTACATCAACCAGTCAATTCACCCATGTCAGACCTTCAAAATACAGGATCAGGGACAAGGGAAAGGTCTCCGACATCATCAACAGACGGCTCCAGCACCCTAAGAACACCAAAGATTCCTTTTCGAGATGGGTTTAGCATGGCAGCTAACAGAGGTAGTAGCACTTGGGGTCTGGAAAACGGTTTTGAGTAAACACAGGCACCAAAGCAAAGGGAACTGGCATGCAGAGGTGGGTGGGGAGAGGACGGTGAGGCCTGGCTTTGAGGCTGAGCTCCCCGGGGATGACGCCAGGCACAGCGGGTTTGGGGGCTGAGGGTTCAGGGCTGGCGCCCGGAGGAGGGGGCCAGGGCCCAGGCCTGGGCGGGAGGGGGTCTCTGGGGTCGGGGTGGGGTCCCTGGGCAGGCGGCGGGGGGCTGGTCCAGGGAGGTGTCTCGCGGCGGGCAGAGGGGGTGGGGGAGTCCCGGGGCGAGGGGCAGGGGGTCCACGCGGGTCTTGGGGTGGGCGCCGAGGGCTCCGGGAGTCCCGGGGCGGGGTCGAGGGTCCCGGGTGCCGGGGCGGGGTCTGGGGTCGGGACGGGTGTGAGTCCGGGGCCCGGGGCTGGCTGGGGGTCCGGGACCGGGGTGCGGGCGGGTCCCGCGGCCCACGCACCTCCTCCGCCTGCCTGCGCAGCGCCTTCTCGCGCTCGTACTGGGTGAGCAGCTGCTCGTTGTCCTCGCGCAGCAGCTCCAGCTCCACCTCGTGCTCCTGGTTCTCGCTGAGCACCGAGTCTAGGTTCTCCAGCACGTTCACCACCAGCGGCATGAGCTCCTTGACCACCTCCTCGTCGTAGCAGTGGATGAGGCGCTCGAACTCGCGGTAGATGGAGCCCGCCAGGCCCGACACCCGCTCCGACATCACCGAGCCGGAGCAGTAGTCGTCCTGGTACACCACCACGCCGCCGCCCTCGTCCATCTGGATCTCCATCATCGCGGCCACCGCCGCCGCCAGCGCGGCTAGCTATACGGCCGGCTCGCCCGGCCCGCCCCGGCTGCCTCAAGTCCCGCAGGCCGCGGCCAGTCGCCTCCTGCAGCTGCTGTCGCCTCAGGGCTCCGCCGCCGCCGCTGCCGCTGCCGAGGCTGCACCAGTCACTCATTCGCCGGAAGTCCCGCCCGCCAGCCGGAGGGGGCGGTGCCCGCGCGTCCCGCGGCTGCCGCGCCGCCAGGGGGCGCAGGGGCCGTGACGTCAGAGGAAGCCAGGCTTTGGTCCGGAAGCGCGGCTGAGCGGGGCTGGGGGCGCTCCTGGCCAGGCTGGCTGGTGGGAGCTGCCGGGTGGCTGTGGTGGCGCTCGCCGTCCGCAGCGCGCGGTAGCTTGAGCACGTCTCGGCCACCCTGGGCTTCCGGTGACCTCGGTCGCGTCCTAAGGCTCTGCACGCGCCAGCGGCTTTAGGTGAAGGTTCGGCGCCTGCGCCTCCACCCCGACCGCCCTGATGCGCCTACGTTCCCTGCGGCACTGCGCCCGGCTCAGTCCGCGTCCGGCTCCTCCCCTCTCCTGGTGCCTCCCCAACTCGGCTGGCTCTTCCCGGGATTGGGTGAATGCACCTTTAACGCCCATCTCATCCTGAAACCCGGCAGCGTGGCCTCCTTCCTTTCGCCCACTTCTCCGTACTGTACAGTGTGACTTACTCAGATTTTCGAGTTTTTTTTTTTAGTTAGAGATTGAGGCATGCTGTGTCGCCCAGGCTGGAGTGCAGTTGCGCAATCCCCGCGCACTGCAACCCTTGCCTCCTGGGTTCCTGATTCTCCTGCCTTAGCCTCGAGAGTACCTGGGATTACGGGCCAGATAATTTTGTATTTTTAGTAGAGATGGGGTTTCACCATGTTGGGCAGGCTGGTCTCGAACTCCGGACCTCAAGTGATCCTCCTGACTCGGCCACCCAGAATGCTGGAATGAGAGGCGTGAGCCACTGCGCCGAACAGATTTTTTACTTCTTTTAGCTATGTGCAGTCTGTTTAACCCATCCACTGAGTTACTAATTTCAAAGATTTTTTTTTGACTTTTTTTTTTTTTTTAAATAAAAAGACAGGGTTTAACTATGTTGATCAGGCTGGTCTTGAACTCCCGACCTCAGGTGATCCACCCGCCTTTACAGTTTTGACAGGTTCTTACTACTTCCAAACACGTATTTAAGCTTTGTGTGTGTGTGTCTCATAACTACAGTAACTGCAGCCTTTGCAGGTCTGATTCTGCATGTCATCATGGTTGACTCTTGGCTCAGGCTCCCCTTCTCCCATTCTGAGCTAGTGTCCTCAGGACTTTATCTCTGGAAGTACTTGAGGCCTGAACTTAATGTGTTGCTCCAGAAGATTTGCACTTTATCTTGCTGGGCAGGGGGACGCCATGAACCCAAGACTTTGAAACTCAGTTTGGGAGCCACACGTGTACTGTGAGTTCTGACGAAACCACATCAGTGACTGCTTGATGGTAATGGAAATGTTCACTCACCGTCTTTCACCTACTCAAATGCTCATCAGTTCACATCCTCTCACCGTAACTTGATTGCACTGAAACAATAACTCCTGTAGCTGACACCCTACTGATTTTTTTTGTTCTGTTTTTAGAGGCAGGGTCTCACACTGTTGCCCAGGCTGGAGGGCACTGGCATGATCAGGCTCACCTGAACTCTCAGGCTGAAGTGACCCCACCTCAGCCACCTAAGTAGTTGGGTCTACAGGTGTGTGCCACCACTGCCGGGCCAACTTTAAAAACATTTTTGTAGAGATGGAGGTCTCACTATGTCACCCTGGCTGGTCTTGAACTGCTCGCCTCAAGTGATGCTACCCCTTGGCCTCCCAAAGCGCTGAGATTAACAGGCGTGAGCCACCACGCCAGGCCCTGCTGTTTTTCACATTTTCTCCTCACAACGTGATTTGCTGTATAGATGCTCACCCATTCCACTAAGAGGTTTCAGTCTCAGATTCAAATTTCCTGGGATCCCAAGTGACTTGATTTTCCCAAGTCTCCATTTCCTTTTTCTTCACATGGAGTCTCAGTCTGTTGCCCAGACTGGAGTGCAGTGGTGCAATCCGGGCTCACTGCAACCTCCATGTGCCGGGTTCAAGTGATTCTCCTGCCTCAGCCTTCTGAGTAGCTGGGACTACAGGCAGACACCATCATGCCCAGCTAATTTTTAAAAATTTTAGTAGAGACAGGGTTTCACTGTATTGGTCAGGAGCTGGTCTCAAACTCCTGACCTCAGGTGATCCACCTGCCTCGGCCTCCTAAAGTGCTGGGATTACAGGCATGAGCCACAATGCCTGGCCCCAAATTTCCATTTCTAAGCCTGCAAAACTGAGATCAGCTACTCCATGAAAGGAGCATGGTGCCATCTGTAGCAAATAATATGTGATCAAGGTTACGGAGAGTTGTGAAGTTTTATAAAATCAAAATGATGAGGCATGGCAAATGGATGTAATCTGTAATCTTCCTGGTGATCAAGTTAGAGCAAGCTTGCATTTTGGGGGATGTTTAAAGCTTCTGCTTTATACCTTTGAGAAATTTGAGCCCTCTGAATTCTGGAGGTAGCACTACAGTAGGAGCACTGCTACCACGGGGAGAGGCCAACAGACTTGCCCATCACCTTAATTGTCACTAACATGATTGGGCAGATTTGTTACTCGAAGTTGGTTAAAACAAAATGAAATTTTAACAAGATGTATGGTAGATAATTATTGATGCTTATGGAATTATACAACTGGTCTGCTCCTGAAAGTTGGCACTGAATTAGAACTTCTTACAGCTGGGCACCGTAGCTCATATATGTAATCCCAGCACTTTGGGAAGCTGAGGAGGAAGGATAGTTTGAACCCAGGAGTTTGAGAACAGCCTGGACAACACGGTAAAACCCAGACTCTACCAAAAAAAAAAAAAAAAAATCAACCAGGTTGTGGTGGTGAGTGCCTGCAGTCCCAGCTACTTGGGAGGCTGAGGTAGATCACGTGAGCCTGAGACGTCAAGTCTGCAGTGAGTGCAGATATTGCACCACTACACTCTGGCCTGGGACACAGAATGGCTCTGTCTAAAAAAAAGAGAAGAAAGGGCTGGGCACGGTGGCTCAGGCCCGTAATTCCAGCACTTTGGGAGGCTGAGGTGGACAGATCACCTGAGGTCAGGAGTTTGAGACCAGCCTACCCAATCTGACAAAACCCTGTCTCTACTAAAAATACAAAAAAATTAGCTGGGCGTAGTGGCAGGCACCTGTAATCTCAGCTACCCAGGAGGCTGAGGCAGAAGTGCTTGAACCCGGGAGGCAGAAGCTGCAGTGAGCGGAGATCGCAACACTGCACTCCAGCCTGGGCAACGAGAGCAAAACTCCGAACTCCTTAAAAAAAAAAGAGAGAGAGAGAGAGAGAAGAAAGAACTTCTTGTAATGGAGGAGTCAACTTCCTTTCAGATTTGGAAATATTGTCATGCAACTTTTTCCTCATTAAAAGACCTTAAAATGTAAGATGGGCACATAAGTTTCTAAAATTCGACTTTAATTTCTAAGTATCTGCCCTAATGCCTGCTTAAAAAAAAAAGTCACATACTTCTGGCCAGGCACGATGGCTCACACCTGTAATCCCAGCACCTTGGGAGGCCGAGGCGGGTGGATCACAAGGTCAGGAGTTCAAGACCGGCCTGACCAAGACGGTGAAACCCCCATCTCTACTAAAAATACAACAAAAAAAATTAGCTGGGCGTGGTGACAGGTGACTGTAATCCCATTTACTCAGGAGGCTGAGGCAGACAATTGCTTGAACCTGGGAGGCAAACACTGCAGTGAGCTGAGATCATGCCACTGCACTCCAGCCTGGGTGACAGCGAGACTCTTGTCTCAAAAAAAGAAAAAAAAAAAAAAAAAGTAGGAGAGTTCCCTGTGATGTTCCTCCCATCTTCCTGAGTTCAGTTTTAGAGAGCATCTTTAGATAGCACTTTATACCACACATAAAACAGGAATCTTTCAGTGATGATCTTCAAGATGGTAAGGATTATGAGTGCAGAAGAGATGAAGCAGCCAGCATAGGAGGGAGGAGGCATCTACGTGCTCCGTGGCTGTGACCCACTAGGCACACCACAAAGATCATATGGCAAAGTTACCTTACATCGGCAGAGCCTGTGTACTCCTGGACAAGGCCCGGGGCTTGAAGTGATAACCCTTTGAGGTCTCTTACTCACACTCTCACCCTGTACCAGGTGGCGCCACCCGGGTCCTTCCAGGCTTGGCCACTGCCAGGTCTCTGGAGACAGAGAAGTATCTTTGAGGACATACGAAAATAGCTAATACATCAGGAGGAAAGACATCCAATGTGTGTGTGTGTGTGAGAGAGAGAGAGACACAGGGTCTTGCTCTGTCCTCCAGGGAGGAGGTGAAGTGCAGCATGTTCATCACTCAATATAGCCTCAACCTTCTGGTCTCAAGTGATACTCCTGCCTCAGTCAGGCTCTGGAGTAGCTGGGACTACAGGCATACACCACCACACATGGCTAATTTTAAAAAGATTTTTGTAGAGACCGGGTTCCAGTATGTTGTCTAAGCTGGTCTCAACCTCCTGAGCTAGAGTGATCCTCTTACCCTAGCCTCCTGAAGTGCTGGGACTATGCCCTGAGCCACCATGCCTGCCTGTTTCCTCAACAAGCTCTCTGCTGTGCCTCAGCTATGCATTGCAAGCCAGGTTAAACACCTTAAGGACCTGTTAGGACAAGTGGTGTAAAAGGAAAATAACCCTTCATTTAAGGTACAGAAACAGAAAACAAAACTGGCATATTCTACCACTTATTCTACTCAAAATTTTGAGATTAATTTTGGATCCTCTGGCTAAATTAAAAACAAAACAAGGCAAACCCTTTCACCAAGGAAGAGCAGTGTGGGGAAGGGACTGAAGGGACACACACACAACTGACAGGCACAGACTCTGAGCCCGTGATTACTGAGTTTAATTCAACTGTTACACCCAATTCTGCCTTGGAGAAATAACAAAATGCTCCTATCAAAATGACGTTGTGACGTGAGTACAGGCTTTTTGTTTCAATACAGCTCTAGAAAAATGTTGGCACCGAATGCACTTAAGAAAAGTGTTAAGGCTTAATACCAATACAGAGACGAGTCATTTCCCAATGCAGCTTACAGGGTGAGAAGAGGATGCTAGTTTTTTCAATCTTCCAAATACAGGCAGTCCCCAACGTACAGAGCACCTCCCAAATGCAGACGACAGCCACGTAGCAGGCTTGCATGTGCAGGAACTCCTCTTCTCCCAGTGACCAGACTAAGCACTCTGAATCCAGCCCCACGGCCTCGCAGAGGGAACGAAGGCAGAGCAGGTGCAAGGAGAGTAAGGTGAGGCGCTCCTTCACAGCTGCCCAGCGGCTTTTGCTGTAGTTCATGTTTTCCTCATTCCCATCTCTGGTTTCTCCCATCACCCAGAAGTCCCTGCCAGGGGCAGAAGTAAAGAGCTTTTCCTCTCACCTAGTGGACAGCAGGGGCTGGGAGAGTCACAGGTCCCAGCACTCACGTCCTATTTCTTCCTGGCAATCTGATTTGGAATTCGTAAATCATTTTTCTCAATAAAAAAACGCTGTTATAAATGTTAGTTCATTTCCAGCACTAAACTGTTTCAAGTGATTTAAGTGACTTTGAAGCACAAACCATTTGAAGTGTGTGTAGAGTCACACAGAGTCACAAAGTCACAAGACTTTGTTTCTTGGCTCCAAAGTCTACAGGCAATCAAACGGGGGAAAGTGTCTTTGGTTGACACAGCCTTGTGCAGACCCTCAATGTGCCAGGTGTGAGAAGGGGAGCTCAGCAGGCAGGCGGCTCCTGCAGGCACTTTAGCAGTGAGGCAGTGTGAGCTTGACTGAACACAGCTGCTGCTTCTCTAAAGTTAAACAATGATGATGTTTGTAGCACCAAGCATTAGCTTTGCAGGCGTTCAGAGCAAAGCTGCCACCACCCAGACATTCTCCTGTAAACAGATGCCCACCCAAGGGAAGCATGAGAACTGAGCCTGCAGCCCTTCGAGGGATGGGAGGGGCTTCTGTCTGACGATGAAAGCAACACTACCTTTGCCATCCCATTAGCTGGGCTACTGAAGCTCAGAGAACTGGACAGGTGTGACCTTGCCACTCAACTCCTTCATCTCCTGGCCTAAGGTCTCTAGTCTCTTCTGGAAGCTTGTTCGTGACTTAAATCCAGAGGTTCTATAAAGCTTTGCAGAGGGTGGCCTACACAGCTATTCTTCCTCTTTGGTGTACCTGAACAACTGACTTTTTTCTAGAAAGGTGTCAGAAACAGACCAGAGTCAACAGTCATTTATGTAAAGCTGGTATTTAAAAATAGCTTTTTAGATATTATTAAAGAATCCAAACCTAAGAACACAACGTTCCCAAGCATCTCATCTTTCCACCAACCAATTCAGGAATAAAGGAAGACACAGGAAGAACTGAAATCAGCCACTTACTCGGATATAACTGGCTGGATTTTTAAAGTCCCGTAGAGGTCAGTGGGCCTCATTTATGGGAAGAACTGCGGCTCATGAAGGGAACTGTCTACATCACTGGGGAGGAACAAAACACTTAGACTTAAGGCTGATGAGAGGAAAAAAGGAAGAATTCACAAGCAAAACTGACATGTAAAGGATCAAGAGCAGCCCTGTGTGAAAGGAAGATTCCAACATGAGATCAGATCAGGTTGAGGCTTCAGATGGCAGGAACTGGGCACTTCAGAGGGTCAGGACACCAAACAAACAAACAAAAAACCTTCCATAAAGTAGAAGACAGAGGACAACTTTTTGGTTTTTTGAAAGCTGCCGAGGAAAAGCAATCAAGATATTTCAAGAAAAGGCTGCAGAACGACACTGGGGGTTAAATGAAATGGGGACGCTGGATTTAGCAGCCGTGAACTCTGGAATGGAAGCTGTTCTGCTGAGGGGTCAATGTACTGTTAGTGTTTCTGATTACGCCTCCTCCATCCCACAGCAGAGGCGGACAGGCTGTTTTGGTTTCTTTCAATCAGCGGATGACAGACTGTTGCTCCGAGGACCATGGTCCTGCCCCACCTCCCCACCCTCACCCCACCTGACAGTTCCTCTCATACCTGGACTACACATGAGCGATCGCCAGGGGAGCCCCATTTCATCCCCACAGAGGCATCTCGCAGCGGTCTGGAAGGCACGGGTCTCCAAGCCGCTCTCATGATGGCCATGGAGAGACTGAGCAGCCAGGCTCACACAAGCTAACCCTCTTCCCACCCCGATCGATTGGGCTAAAGGAAATGAAAATATTGCTACCCTATCTCTTGAGTTTCTGGTCTGGCTCCTGGTGGAGCAGTGGCTTCTCAGTAGAAGGAGATGCTGGATTTGCCTCCCGGTGGGTTCAAGACCTTGTTGTGAGAGCGAGGCCGCGGCCCCAGCCGGGGCTCATGGCTGTCGACTGTGGGCGTGGGCTCCTGCTCCTTGGCGAGGCCTGCTTCTCTGGCGCTGCCTTTCTCACCCGGCTCTGGCCCGGCTGGGATGCTCGCTGCATCTGTGAGACACAAAGTTAATATACCATCCCATAAGAGGAACCCGTGACCCTGACGGGCAGGCTTTGGGAAAAAAAGTGTCACAGAGCAACTTGCAAGAAATTCATGCTGTAACTGGGAAAGAGAAGACAATACAGACAGGTTTTTCATCCGGTACCTCATGCAATTAGCAGATGCAGTTTTGAAATGGGCACAGCCAGGCGCGGTGGCTCACGCCTCTAATCCCAGCACTTTGGGAGGCCAAGGCGGGCGGATCACAAAGTCAGGAGATGGAGACCATCCTGGCCAACATGGTGAAACCCTATCTCTACTAAAAATACAAAAAACTAGCTGGGCGTGGTGGCGCGCACCTGCAGTCCCAGCTACTCAGGAGGCTGAGGCAGGAGAATTGCTTGAACACGGGAGGTGGAGTTTGCATTGAGCTGAGACTGTGCCAATGCACTCCAGCCTGGGGACAGAGCAAGACTCCATCTCAAAAAAAAAAACCCCAAAAAACAACAACCAAAAACCCAAAAAATTAGCTGGACGTGTGGCATGTGCCTGTAATCCCAGGTACTCAAGAGGCTGAGGCAGGAGAATGGCTTGAACCCAGGATGCGGAAGTTGCAGTGAGCCGAGATGGCACTACTGCACTCCAGCATGGTGAAAAGAGCAAGACTACATCTCAAAAAAAAAAAAAAAAAAAAAAAGAAATGTGCATAAAGTTAGGGCTTGCTACTATAAATACTCCTTGATTTTTCCTTAAGTGAACTGTTTACATTGCTTGTTAGACCACTCCATTTTTTCCATCACAAGTATGAAAAGCAAGCTCCCTGAGAGTGACCCTGAGAAGCGTTAATGCGTCCTGGCAGAGGGTCGAGCAAGGCAAAGGCAGGCCCTGTCGTTGTTACCCTGGGCTTTTCCAAGGTGAATCAACTCCCACAAATCTTGGGTCACTAGTTAAGGGAAATGAAGACCCAAAGGCAGCAACCGATGCTCGTGGTCAGGCTAATGAGCTGCAGGAAGAGTCGGAGTCTGCCGCTCAGTCTGAGCAGTGGCTCACTCCCCAGGTGACCCACCATGGAGATACCTGCCCCCCATCCCCTGTCCCTCCCCTATGCCACTCTCTTCTCAATTAGTTCTGCCAGCTCGACCCTCAGTCACGAGTTCACTGAGGGTTTGGGATCCCTGCCCTTCACTACACAGATCAGCTTCTGGGAGACCACTCCATGACCCTGGGCCTAGGGTATAAGCATGACAGGTATGAGCATGACAGCAAAGTCCCAGCGTTTCACCCTAGCCTTCTTCAAATGCTGAATCCTCTCGCAGTGGACACACCCCAGCCTGTTTTAATCAGCTGGCTCAGAAGTGCAGAGAAAAGATTCCCTTTCATTCTCAGGGGACACACCAACAACTCTTCCAGAATGACTCCACTCAAGAGAAGGGTCAGAAAGGAAAAGCTCACCTTTAAGATCCGATTTTGGTTCTTCTCCTTCATATAAGAAAACATGGTCCTGCAACAAGGCAAACCACCAAGTCAGGACTCACTCAGAAAACTTTGACCCTCATTCAAATGGACAATGAAAACCAGGGCATATACCCTTATAACTTACAAAATGTCTGTGCATCTTACCACAGTCTGCCCACAGCCCTCTACAGATTATTTTGAAACAAATCCGATATTTCATTTATCCCTACATATTTCAAGATGTAGCTCTTAAAAACATCCTTTAAAAAATATCAATAACATCCTCAAAACTGCAAATATTAATGATTCCTTAAATATCAAAGTCAATTTTTTTTTTAATTTTGAGACTGAGTCTTGCTCTGTCGCCCAGGCTGGAGTGCAGTGGCGCGATCTCGGCTCACTGCAGCCTCTTCCTCCTGGGCTGAAGCGATCCTCACACCTCAGCCTTCCAAGTAGTGGGGACTACAGGCGTGAGCCACCACACCTGGCTAATTTTTCTATTTTTTGTAGAGACAGGGTTTTGCCACGTTGCCCAGCTGGTCTCAAATTCCTGGGCTCAACTGATCTGCCCGCCTTAGCCTCCCAAAGGGCTGGGATTACAGGCGTGAGCCACTGCACCCAGCCTCAGTCAAATTTTTAAATATTAGCATAATATTTTCAGGGTTCATCCATGCTATAGTGTGTGTCAATGCTTCATTCCTCTCTACGGCTGAGTAATATTCCACTGTATGGACAGACCACTTGTTGTTTACCCATTCATCTGCTGATGGACAACTGGGTTGTTTCTGCACTTGGGCTTCTGTGAATAATCCTGTTATGAAACTAGGTGTGCAAGGATCTAGTGTTTAACTCCTTGTTTTCAAATCTTTTGAGTACGTACTTAAGAGTGGAATTGTTCAGTCATGTGGTAATCCTGTCTAACTGCGGAACTGGCAAAGTGTCCACAGCCACTGCAGCATTTTACATTCCCACTAGCCATGGAGGAGGGTTCCAGTTTCTCCGCATCCTCACCAACTCTTATTTTCTATTTCTGTATCACACCATCTGAGCAGGCAGGAAGTGGCGTCTCACAGGTTTCTGATGTGCATTTCCCAATGATTAATGACACTATGGCTCTTTTCAGGTGGATTTGGGGTGCTTGTATCTTTTCTTTTTTTTTTTTGAGATGGAGTTTCGCTCGTTACCCAGGCTGGAGTGCAATGGCGCGATCTCGGCTCACTGCAACCTCCGCCTCCTGGGTTCAAGCAATTCTCCTGCCTCAGCCTCCTGAGTAGCTGGGACTACAGGCGCATGTCACCATGCCCAGCTAATTTTTGTATTTTTAGTAGGGACGGGGTTTCACCATGCTGACCA
>CAUYLG010049398.1:0-15014 GCA_963573385.1 Cacajao melanocephalus | reverse complement strand
CACATATATGTATATATACATATATATACACACATATATGTATATACACATATATATACACACATATATGATATATACATACATATACACACACATATATGTGTGTATATATATACATATATATACATATATACACACATATATGTATATATACGTATATATACACACATATATGTATATATATACACACATATATGTATATATATACATATATATACACACATATATGTGTGTGTGTGTATATACATATATATATATATATATAAAAACATGCTGTTTGAGTCCATTTATACGAACAGGCAAAACTAATCTTTCATGACAGAAGCATATTAGTATTGCCTGCGCCAAGAGGGAGTAGATTTGACTTCAAAGAGCGTAAGGAGACCTTTCAGAACAATAGAAATATTAATACAAATAATAGAAATATTACATCTTCATTGCAGTTATTCACATGCATACATTTCTCAAAACTTACCTAAATGTACACTTTAAATGAGTTAATTGTATTATTTGTAGATTTTACTTCAATTAAGTTAATATTTTTCTTAAAACTTCCCACAAAGAATATTCAAAAAGAGACAGTATTACTGATAAACAATTACAATATTTAAAAAAGAAATAATACCAATTGTACACAACTCTCAGATGAAATTAAAGAAAATTTGGGAAAAACACTCCACAATTTGTTTTTAAGGGTAGCATAAAATTTGTGTGCTGCAGAGAGTGTGCAAGAAATAAAAAAGATTGGTCAATTCTCTCACAATCTTAGATGTAAGAACCCAAATCATAATACCAACAAATTAAATTCAGAAATACATAAATAATATCCCATGACCAAGTGGAATCTATCCCAAAAATGCAAAAATGTACTAGCATTCAAAAACTACTCAGTGCAATTCTCCATATTAATAGACTAAAAGTAAAACCCTGTGATTATTTCAGTGTATGCAGAAAAACCACTTAATAAAATTCAAACTCTTAAAAAATTAAAACTTTTTTAATCTGATAAATATTGTCCACAAGATAAATATTGTAACAAACAGAATGTTTAATGATAAAATATTGAAAGCTTTCACCTCAATATTGGAAATGAGGCACTACCCAGTACAATGCCCAATGCCATCATTTACATTCAATGTTCTACTAAAGTCTTAGTCATTGCAATCAGTCAAGAAAATTAAATAAAAGATAAAAGTATTGGAAAGTAGAAAATATGACTGTCATTATTCACAGGTGACATAATTGTGTATGTAGCAAATCCAGAAGAAGATACAAACAAACAGTTGGAATTAAAAATGAGTTTAACAACTTTCTGTCCATAAAACCAATATTAAGGCTGGGCGTAGTGGCTCATGCCTGTAATCCCAACAATTTGGGAGGCCAAGGAGAGTGGATCACCTGAGGTCAGGAGTTTCAGACCAGCCTGGTCAACATGGTGAAACCCCATCTCTACTAACAATACAAAAATTAGTTGGGCGTGGTGGTGCACATCTGTAATCCCAGCTACTCGGGAGGCTGAGGCATGAGAATAGCTTGAACCCAGGAGGCAGAGGTTGCAAGTGAGCAGAGATCATGCCACTGCACTCCAGTCTGGGTGACAGAGTGAGACTCCATCTCAAAAAGACACAACAGTACTTTTAAAAATCAAAAGTATGGCTATAAAAGAGCAAGAAAGAAATTAGAAAATAAAATTGTAAATGATATTATTTGCCATGGAACCAAAAATATACTAGGAATGTGTAAATAATTTGATAGTAAGATCTAAAAAACATATTGCCAAGGAAAATTTTAAAGGTATCTTAGTTCATTTTGTGTTGTATAATAAAATATCTGAGGCTGGGTGATTTTATAATAAAAATATGTTTATTTGGCTCATGATTTTGGTGGCTGAAAAGTTCAAGATTGGCCAGCTGCATCTGGTGAGGGTGTCAGGCTGCTTCCACTCATGGTGGAAAGTGGAACAGGAGGGGAATGTGCAAAGAAAGTCTTACTCAGGGTTTTCTAGGGGACAGAATATAGATACATTCCGTATGTGAAAGGGAGTTTATTAAGGAGAATTAACTCACAATTACAAAGTAAAGTCCCATGAAAGGCCATCTGCAAGTTGAGGAACAAGGAAGCCTGTGGTGGATCAGTTTGAGTCCCAAAATCTCAAAAGTAGGGAAGCCAACAGTGCAACCTTCAGTCTGTGACTGAAGGTCTGAGGGCCCCTGGAAACCACTGGTGTAAGTCCAAGAGTCCAAACGCTGAAGGACTTGGGGTCCGATGTTCGAGGGCAGAAAGCATCCAGCGTGGGAGAAAGATGGAGGCCAGAAGACTCAGCAAGTCTGTTCCTTCCACGTTCTCCTGCCTGCTTTATTCTGGCCGTGCTGGCAGCTGATTCAACGGTGCCCACCCAGCTTGAGGGTGGGTCCGCCTCTCCAAGTCCACTGACTGAAATGTTAATCTCCTTTGGCAACACCCTCACAGATGCACCCAGGAACAATATTTTGCATTTTCAATCCAATCAAGTTGATACTCAACCATCACAGGGAGGAAGCAAGAGAGAGAAACCAAGGAAGTCAGACTCTTTTTTTTTTTTTGAGATAGAGTCTCACACGGCCACTCAGGCTGGAGTACAGTGGCGTGATCTCCACTCACTTCAACCTCTGCCTCCCAGGTTCAAGTGATTCTCCTGCCTCAGGCTCCCAAATAGCTGGGATTACAGGTGCTTACCACCAGGCCTGGTTAATTTTTTGTATTTTTAGTAGAGACGGGGTTTCACTATGCTCGTCAGGCTGGTCTTGAACTCCTAACCTCTTGATCCGCCCACCTCAGCCTCCCAAAATGCTGGGCTTACAGGCGTGAGCCACTGAGCTCAGCCGGAAACCACTTTTAAACAACTCCTTCTCTCAAGAACTAATCTATTCCCGTGCAAGAGAGAACTTAACCATGTCAGAGGACATTCATCTATTCATGAGAAATTTGCCCCATGACCCAAACACTTCCCATTAGCTCCCATCTCCCAACACTGCTACACTGGGGATTAAATTTCAACATGAGATTTGGCAGTGACAGGCCATATCCAGACCACAGCAGAAAGTCTTTATCTAGATAGAGAGACCAAGTTGATGATTAAGAAGACTAAATATTGTCAAAATGATAGTTTCCAAATAGTCTGCACATTTATGATCCTAATCAAAATCCAAGCAGTCTTTGTGAAAATTAATAAATGGGTTCTAAAATTTATAAAAAGATGAAATGGGAAAGAATAGCCAAGATAATCTTGCAGAAAAATAAAATGGGAATGTTCCTGTATCAGATATTAAGGTTGCTCTAAAGCCACAGTAAGTGAAACAGTGGAACACAAGGTCAAGGAGAGAGAAATGGGCCAGTGGAACAGTCTAGAGAGTCCAGAAAATGACCCCCATACACAAGGCCATGTAAGTTATGGGTTAGTGTAGACCCATTTAGGAAAACAAGTATCTTGACCCTCGCCTCATACTACAGAATAATCAATTCCCTACAGATTATAGCTCCAAATACCAAAGGTAAAATAACAATGTATCTGAAAGAAAACATAAGAGAATCTGATCTTGGGACTGATCAAAACAAAACTGCTGACCAAATAGAAAAGTAAAGATACTGTGGACTTCATTAAGAAGTTCTGTTAGTTCTGATGATCAAAACACCATTAAGAGATTAAGACTCTAGGCCAGGCATGGTGGCTCTCGTCTGTAATCCCAGCATTCTGGGAGGCCAAGGCAGGCAGACCACTTGAGTTCATGAGTTTGAGACCAGCCTGGGCAACATGGCGAAACTCCATCTCTACTAAAAATACAGAAATGATTCAGGCATGGTGGTGGGTGTACCTGTAGTCTCAGCTACTTGGGAAGCTGAGGTGGGAGGATGGATCGAACCTGAGCAGAGGTTGCAGTGAGTCAAATCATGCCACTGCACTTAAGCCTGGGTAATAGAGCCAGACCTTGTCTCCAAACAAACAAATTTTAAAAATCCAGTCCACAGAGTGGGGGAAGCTACTTGCTATACACACATCTAACAATGTACTCATTTCCAGAATGTATAAAGAACCCCTAAACATGAGCAAGAAAAAGGCAATTTCATAGAAAATTGACAAAAGCTTTGAAGAGGCACTTCAACATGAGGCAGAAACACATGGCAAATAAATATATTAAAGGTGTTCAAATTCATCAGTCAGAGTAATACAAATTAAACCACACTGAGATACAGCTATGTCCCCACCAGAAAGACAAAAATAAAATAACGTAAAATTAAACAGAATAGCCTGGATGTTGGTGAGTGATACCGTTTGGCTATGTCTCCACCCAAATCTTATCTTGAATTGTAGTTCCCATAATCCCCACATGTCGTGAGAGGGACCCAGTAGGAGGTAATTTAATCATAGGGACAGTTACCTCCATGGTGTTCTCATGATAGTGAGTGAGTTCTCACAAGATCTGATGGTTCTATGAGGGGCTTTCCCTGCACTTGACTCTGCACCTCTCCCTGCTGCTGCCATGTGAGGAAGGACATGTTTGCTTCCCCTACCGCCATGATTGTAAGTTCCTCAGCCGTGCGGAACTGTGAGTCAATTAACCCTCTTTCCTTTACATATTACCCAGTCTCAAGTATGTTTTTATTAGCAGCGTGAGAACAGACTAATACAGTTAGGAGGTGGAGCATCTGAAGCTCTTACACACTGCAGGTTGGGTGTAAATGGGTGGGATATAAACCGCATTTTGGAAACGGTCTTCAGTGTCTGCAACACAAGAGTTGCACTTCCCGTACACCCAGTCTGGTGTGGGTCAGACAGGTTCCTAGATCTGCTCACTGTCCTCTTTAGAATTCATGATCTATAAATTTTTCATAGCAAAGAAAGAGAGAGTTGTGAGTGTGGGGCAAACTTTGAAGGGCCACGGCTGAAAATAGTTCACAGGACTCTGCTCAGCTTCTATTGCTGGGGCTCGGTCACTGGGCCCAACCCAAATGCCAGAGAGTGAGGACTGTGGGCACGTAGGTAGCCCTCTGATGGGGCAGGAAAGCACTAGATCTCCACCTTTCATGCATCACTAAAGTAAATTCAGGTGAATCAATGATGCAAATGTTAAGAAAGTGTTAGAACAGAAAATAATTATTGCTTTCATAATCTTACAGCAACAGAAAATTTTAGCAAACATATTAAAGTCCAGAGGCTATCAAATAAAACGTAATATTTGGTTATATAAAAATATAAATTTTCTGTAGAGCACAAAAGTCAAAAGACAAATAAACTGGAGATATAAAAAGGCAACAGAGGAAAGGAAAGGGGAAGTGAGAAGAGGAAGGAAGAAATGAGAAAGAGTGAGGAAGGGAGGGAAAGAGTGAGGAAGGGAGAGAGAGAGGGAGGAAGGGAGGGAGAGAGGGAGGAAGGGAGGGAGAGAGGGAGAAAGGGAGGGAGAGAGGGAGGAAGGGAGAGAGAATAAGAAGGAAGGAAAAAAATATAATCATACTACAGATAAGAGCTAATTTTATTAATGCATGAGCAGCTCCAAAAAAATCAGTAACAAAACAACCAACTGCCGAGAGAAAAAGATAAACAACAGGAAATAATGGTGCACATAAAAGGAAGCACACTTTTTTAAAATAAATGTAAAGACTTTCAACTTCACTTCTAATCAGATAAATGCAAAATTAATACTCCAGGGAGGTATATTTTCCCTTTTCAGATGAGGAATGGCCAAAATATGAGCACACAGCCATACCCAAAGGTGTGCTGGGTACAGTGTGGACCAGGAAAATCTCTATGAAGGTCAGCTGGCCACAGAAAGGGCACAGCCTATTTTAACCAGAAACATACGTCTAGGTGCTTATCCTTTAGAGTGTACTCACCCCAGGATGGAAAATGCTGTATGTACAAGACCCTTCATTACAGCACTGTCTGTAAGAGCAAAAGGTGCAGGAAACAATCCACATGTCTATCCACAGAGGGTTGGTGCACAGGTCAGAACACAGCCACATAAAGGACTACTTGGTCACCAACGAAATGATGATGTGCCTCTACATGTTTAGCTCCAGAAAGACCTCTAAGCCTGTGTTAAATGAGAAGACATGCACAGGGCATGTGGTACACCACCAACTGAGTGGGAGCAAAGGGGGCACAGAATCAAAGTCCACAGAATGCCTGCTTGGCTATCCCAACTTGCTTAAAGGCTGACACCCGAGAATGTGGGAGGAGAGTCGCAAGGCACCTTGGAGGCTGGGGAACAGTGAGGAGGACTGATCTCTCTGCAGGTGCCCTGTGTATGATTCAAAGTTAGATCACGTGCAAGCAAACTTATTCAAACAAGACTGTTTTAAACAGAAAAAAAATTTTAAGGCTCCCAGTTTTAGTCCATTTGAACTGCTATAAGAAAATACTTAAACGGAGTGACTTATACACAAGAGAAATTTGTTTCTCACAGTTCTCGATCCCAGCACCAGGATCAAAGTGTGGCAGATTCCATGCCTGGTGAGGCTCCACTTTGTGATTCACAGGTGGCATCTTCTTGTGGAACCCTCACATGATGGAAGCAGTATGGAGTCTCTTTATAAAAGAACTAATCCCATCTGTGAGAGCTCCACCTTCATGACCTGATCACCTCCCAAAGGCCCCACCTCCTAACACCACTGCACTGGGGAATAAGATTTCAACATATAGATATGGAGGGATATAAACATTCAGACTAAAACATTGCACCCTGCAACCCCACCCCCCCCAAATTTGTATCTTTCTCCATGAAA
This sequence comes from Cacajao melanocephalus, assembly GCA_963573385.1. NCBI lineage: Eukaryota > Metazoa > Chordata > Mammalia > Primates > Pitheciidae > Cacajao > Cacajao melanocephalus. The sequence goes on along the minus strand of CAUYLG010049398.1, from coordinate 8,255 downwards.
AATACACTTATTCTATCCCAGTTGTCCCAAAAGTCTTAACTCATTCAGGTATTGACTCAAAAGTCTAATGTCCAAAGTCTTCTCTAAATATAATCTAAATCAGATATGGATGAGACTCCACGCACCGTTCATCCTGAGGCAAATTCCTCTCCAGCTATGAACTGGTGGAATCAAACATACCACATGGTTCCAACATACAGTGGTGGGACAGGCACAAGATAAACATTTCCATTCCAAGAGGGAGGAACAGGAGAGAAGAAAGAGACAGCTCTTGAGCAAGTCCGAAGTCTTAAGGCTCAAGGGAGATCTTTAGCTCCAGGCTCTGCCCTCCAGGCTGACTGCAGCTGTAGGTCCATCCTCTGGATGTACTGGAGTGGAGGCCCCACCACCAAAGCTTTGCCATGCAAGGGATTGAGCTCCACGGCTCTGAGTGGCCCTGCACCCATGGCTCCACTGGGCATTGTTGTAGTGGTGGCCCCTCCCTCTTTACCTAAGCCCCAAGACTCTTCAAGGCATCCTTTAAACTCTAGTGTACTCATCTGTTCTCATACTGCTGATAAAGACATACCCAAGATTGAGTACTTTATAAAGAAAAAGAGGCTTAATGGACTCACAGTTCCACATAGCTGGGGAGGCCTCATAATCATGGAGAAGGTGAAAGGCACTTCTTACATGGTGGCAGACAAGAGATAATGAGAAACAAGCTGAAAGGGAAACCCCTTATAAAACCATCAGATCTCATGAGATTTATTCCCTACCATTAGAACAGTATGGGGGGAATCGCCCATGATTCAATTATCTCCCACCACGTCCCTCGCACAACGTGTGGGAATTACGGTAGCTACAATTCAAGATGAGATTTAGGTGGGAACACGGCCAGACCATATCATCTAGGTAGAAGCAGCCATGACCCACAACTTTGCTGGGTGTGGTACACATTGCTAAGCCCACCAGAGTCATATGTGCAGTGGCCAAGGAGTGTAACAACAAACTGTGGGGAGTGGAGCCCATGATGTGAGGCAGTGTGGGGCAGTGGGAACCACCCTTTGATGTCATTCTTCCTCCCAGTACTGAGCCCAGTAGATTTGTATCTGTGTGGATTTGAACCCCACTTCTGGTACCAATTTTCTGTCTTAGTTCATGCTGTTATAACAAAATACCATAAACCAGGTGGCTTATAAACAGCAGGAATTTATCTCTTTCAGTTCTGGAGGCTTGCAAATCCAAGATCAAGGTGCTGGCAAATTCATAGGTTTATAGATGACACCTTCTCACTGTATCCTCAGATGGTGAAGAGGTAATGGGTCTCTCCTAGGCTTTTTTTATAAGGGCACTAATCCCATTTATGACTGCTCCACCCCCATGACCTAGTAACTTTCCCAAAGCCCCACCTCCTAACATCATCACCTTGAGGATGGGAATTTCAACCTATGAATGTTAGGGAGACAGAAACATTCTGATCATAGCACCCACTTATCTGGAAGCCATAGAGCCTGCAGCAGCTCCTGGCCCTGGCTCTGCACAGAGGGTATCTTGGAACCTGTGCATTATATTTTTTATTACACTTCTATTTTATCTTTCCTCCAAAAAGCCAAAGGTACTTCTCCAAGTCCCCATGTTTTGAAAATACAGTCAAAGAAATGTTTTTAGTCTCTAGGAGACAGGCCCAAAAGGACACGGTGATAGGGGTGAGCTGGTCTGAACTCTGCCCTGTGTCTCTCTGACCTCTGCCATTTCTGATTTATTTTTTCTTTCTTCCTGACAGTGAATGCAGCTAAGTGGGGAAACACCATCCTGCCTTCCTGCTGCTATTTCCAAACAAATAGAAGCTCTGAAATATATGAAATCGCTCCCTATTTGAACAACCCTGGTAAATGCAGTCCAGGACCATGATGCTATGATTTGATTCCATGATTTGCCCGCAAGTATTTAATTTTATCAGCAACAGACTCAGGTGGCTGGTTTGAGGAAGCCCAAGTACCTTAGAGAAAGGTATTATTTTTCACAAAGTTGCTTATCCCAACAAGGATTACATTTTGATGAGAAAGATCATCTGTTTTTATTGCAAGAGACTTTCGAGAATAATATTACAATTCCATAAGCTCTTGGTAATATTTTAAGAGAACCAATAACACATTATTTCCATGCAAGTTTCTATGATAATACACTCAAGTGTTACTACCTCGGAAGCTTCGAGGAAGCTTGCACAATTACAGGGGAAACTATTGTACGATTTCTATAGAAAGCACAGCTGTCAGGCACAAGAGAACATTTCAACACATCTCCAACACCTGTGTTTATTTTCAAAGGCATATGTGTTTTCACTAGGGAATAAGGGAACACAAGAAAACACATCAGACACGTTGAGCTGATTTACAGGGAATTTGAATCAAATTGTCTGACAGTTGCCCACGCCAAACATTGAAAACAGATACCAATTAGAAACCAATTATTTATTGGACCAAAAAATAAGAGAGAAGAACTCAATGAGCTGCAGCCCCGTAGATAAAAAGACATCTCCGCGAGAAACTCCCCACGGGTCCGGAAAAGCAAAATGAAATTGGTGTTATTCGACTGACCCACATCGGTACAAGGACAAGGGGACACAGAGCAAATTGTGACAGATGTGGACCCATCTGGCCATTGGATCATAGTCCCAGCGGGGGCCACAATTATTTCCACTTTCCAGGTGAACTCAAAGCTTCTTTCAGGCTATTTCCTGCAGCATCAGGTGAAAGGAGTTGGCGATGGTTGTGGTATGGAAGGTGTGCACCAGTAGTGTTTGCTTGATCTTGCAACGTCTCACCCTCCTTGTCAGACGTTGCTTTTCAACTTAAATTAATTTAGGGTGGGGAGAACATCTATCCTAAAATCCCTTTGGTCAACTTGGGAAAAGTGCCAGAAAACCCAGGACTGGGCATGACTCTCTTCTGCGCCTGCATCTATCAAAGTGAGCATTAGTCTCTAGGAGACAGGTCCCCAAATCTGCCCAGGGCCAGAGTGAAACTTAAGAGATTTCTCTAAGTGAGAGAGTCCCCACATCTGCCCAGGGCCATGTGCACCCTAAGGTCCTGCAAAGGGGGAGAGGGTAGAAATAGATATTGTGCCATGTCAAACAGCTTAGTGCCCACTGAGGGTTATGCGTTTCCTTTTTTCTGTCTTAATTTGGGCCCCTTTGTAAGGTAGAGGAAACAGGAGGTGCTGTTCCGAGGGCAGTGAGGGCTTTGAACCAAGTAGACTTGGGTTCAAATCCCAATCCTACCAAATCTCTACGTGTCACTGAGCGTTGGCTTCCTCATCTGTTAAAATGGAGTGAGAGGGGTCATATGTTTACATTCATTCTTGGCTTAAAAACTGCATTATGAAATACGTCAGGCATACAAAAGAGAGTACAGATTTATAAAGTTATCTGTATATCCTAAAGAACAGTCAAGAAGCAAACGCTGTCCAGCCACCACTCAACTGAAGAAACGACACACACCTCTGCACCCCTGCAAAGCCCACATCATCCTTAATTCTGAGAGGCTCACTACTTTCTTTTCTGATTCTTTAACATGTCTGAATGACTCTAATCAATGTGCAGTGTCGCTGTGCAGGGTTTGGACTCATTCTGTTCTTCTGTGACTTGCTTTGTTCACTGAACATGATGAATTTCTAAAATTTTTATTTTGAAATAGTTGCCAACTTGGAGAATAGCTTTAAGAACTACACAGACAACTCCCATCTGCCCTTTACCCAGATTCACCAGTTTTTAACATTTTGCTGCACTTTATCTCATCCCCCATGTGTATATATTTTTATAAGTTATTTGAGAACAAGTTGCACATATCATGCCTCTTTGTATGCTTTTCCTGTAAGAGAGGATATTCTCATACATAACCACAGTGGAGTTATTAAATACAGAGTTTGAAATCAGTACAATGCTTCAGTCCCACAATACACATAAAGTGGTTTCCAGGCGTTGTGGCTCATGCCTATGATCCCAGCATTTTGGGAGGCGAAGGCGGGTTGGATCACTTGACTCAAGAGTTCAAGACCAGCCTTGGCAACATGAAGGAACCCCATCTTTACCAAAAATAAAAAAAAAATTAGCTGGGCATGGTGGTACATGCCTGTGGTGCCAGCTACGCAGGTCCCAGAGGTGGGAGGATTGCTTGAGCCCAGGAGGCAGAGGTTGCAGTGAGCCGAGATCATGCCATTGCACTCCAACTAGGGGGGCAGAGTGAGACTCCATCTCATATAAATAAATAAATAATTTTAAAAATGGTTTCAAAAGTGCTATAGTCTTACCAACCCAGAAGTCAAGCCTCCTGAGACAAGGTCAGGGTGCTGTGCTGTTCCTTCTCCGGCCTGAGGTTGGATGATTCAGTCCTGTGCCCAGCGTTTGTTTTTTCCTTTCAGTGGGTGGCATCATTTAGCTGAAATGCAGTTGGCTTCATCTGTTCATTTTTGCATTCAGCTTTAGGGGTTTTCTCCATCCTTGATTTTTTATATTATTTTTGTACCCTGCTACCCCCTGTTACAAATTGAGTTGCATCCCCCTGAAATCCATATGTTGAAGCCCTAACCCCCAGTTCCTAGCTATATGTAAACCTCATTTAAAAATAGGGTGATTGCAGGTGTAATTAGTTCACAGCCTTCAAGAGCTCAATGGGGCCAGGTGCGGTGGCTCACGCCTGTAATCCCAGCACTTTGGGGGCCCGAAGTGGGTGGATCACTTGAGGTCAGGAGACCAGCCTGGCCAACATGGTGAAACCCCCTCTCTACCACAAATATAAAAATGAGCCTGGCATAGAGCCACCCACCTATAATCCCAGCTACTCGGGAGGCTGAGGCTGTAGAATTGCTTAAACCTGGGAGAAGGAGGTTGCAGTGAGCAGAGATCATGCCATTGCACTCGAGCCTGGGCAACAAGAGCAAAACTCCATCTCAAAAAAAAAAAAAGTATCTAGCGTGACGGAGGTGCTGAGCATTGCGGTATCATTATCCACTGAAGTCAAGCCAGCTGGGATCAGATGCATGAGGGCAGATACATGTCCACTGTTCTAACGGCCATCAGCACCAAGAAAGAGGCCCCTGCCTGGTGACACGTGTGGAGCCAGAATCCCGCAAAGGGCTGAGCCCCTCACACCATTTCTGTCAGTTGTCAGTAATACTGCCTCAGTTCATAGTGCAGTTTTGATGGAATGAAATGGAACGATCGAACAGCGCGCCTCTAGTTACATCTTGCACCTGCTAGAATTGCTGACGAATCTAATAGGACCCCAGCAGGACACTGCCCCAGTCCATACCACCATTTCCATCATTTTAAAAACACCTTTACTTTTCCACTTAAAATCTCAGATGGGCTTTGCCCTGCAGTGAGGAAGGCTGAATTGGACCCTGGCCTCTTGAGCGCATGCTGGACTGTGGTGAAACGCACTTTGAAGCAAAGGCCGGATTGTATCAGCTGAGCCCCCTTACTTCCTTTCTGCTGACTTCACTCAGCCTCGCAGGGCCAGCAGCTGTCACCTTCTCCCTCTTCACCACCCACCCACAGCAACCTGTCGTCAGGGTACTCTTAAGAGGGGGAAGGGCACTTGCCTTTAATGAAAAGATACCCACCTTGCAAGTTCAGTTTAATAAACACTGTGTGATCTCAGAGTGTGTGTCTATGAAGACATCTCAAACTCTGTGTGCCCATATTACCTACACTCACACCTGAAATCACGCAAATGGGACCATTCCAAAATCCAAGGCAGGATTCCCCGTCAGACGCAGTGGTCCTGCGGGACACAGGCTGTTTCCGTGTCTGATGGGGATGCTGTGGCTTCAGGCGCTGGCCTGGCGTCATCCAGGACTCCCTGCTCATCTTCATTCATTAACTCTCAACCTCAAAGCCATATCTACATCCAGTTGTCAGTGGTCACCCTTCAGGTCTCTACATATGGGGAACAGAGACGCCAAGATGGCAGGATGGGGAGGCAGGCCGAAAATTAGAAAGACTCTCTGGGATGCTTCCTTATCCAGCAATTTTGACAGTAATTATTAAAACCAAGGTCTCCATTCCTGGGGGTCCTTCATGAGTATTCTTTTGTTTGTTTGTGATGGAGTCTCACTCTGTCACCCAGGCTGGAGTGCAGTGGCATGATCTCAGCTCACTGCAGCCTCCGCCTCCCAGGTTCAAGCAATTCTCCTGCCTCAGCCTCCAAAGTAGCTAGGATTACAGGCACACACCACCAGGCTCAGCTAATTTTTGTATTTTTAGTAGAGATGGTGTTTTGCCATATTGGCCAAGCCGATCTCAAACTCCTGACCTCAGGTGATCCGCCTACTTCAACCTCTCTTAAATGCTGGGATTACAGATGTTACCCACCTCACCCAGCTCATTGGTATTTATTAAGGGAGAGAAGAGTGCAAATTATCTGTAATTCTAAACCAACCTTTGACCCTAGGGGCCTTGAAAATGGTGTGCTATTGGATGCATTCCCAAATAAGCCACTAAATATGGTTCCACCAACCAGAAAAATAATAGATAGATGATAGAAAGATAGATAGATAGATAATGTATATCTGTGCCCCTGCAGGGGCCCATGATTTCAGAGAAGTCATCTCAGCACGACTTTATGGCCTGCTCAAATTCACCCTTCAGCAAATAGAATGCATTAATACATGCAAGCAGATCATCAGCTGTGCTTTTATTTTAGAGGGGCTTCTGCACTGGTTTTATCATCCCAGCCTCTCCCTAAGTTAGTTATATCAGCACAATTGGAATATGTTATGGGAAAGAAAAGTAAATCTTGGAATCTGGAAATCACTAAGACAAAAGGAAAAGTCACCCTGGGAACTGCAGCTCTGCAAACCTGCCTCCAATTCTAGTCCTGAAGAAGAGAGCTACAGAGAGAAGAAAGCTGCATGCCTCCCTCGCTACTTACCCACAAGGAAATGCCTTGTGGACCCAGAACGGACAGAATCAAAAGTCCCTCCTCTGCCCACATGAGACAAATGCACATCTGATCGCTTCCCCTGCCGTCTTGTTTCAATAAGGTAGACTAAGTTATAAGTGACGATTCCCGTAAATTGTGTATTCAGTGAAAGTCCAATCAAAACCTCAGAAGAATGCAGCCATTTGTCTCTCATCTACCTACGGCCTGGAAGCCCTCTCTCAGCTTCGGGCTGTCCAGCCTTTCCAGACTGAACCAATGTACACCTTACATACATTGATTGATGTCTCATGCCTCCCTAAAATGTATAAAACCAAACGGGCACATGTCGTCAGGGCCTCCTGAGGTTGTATCACCCATGTGTCCTTAACCTTGGCAAAACAAACTTCCTAAATTGATTAAGACCTGTCTCAGATACTTTTGGGTTCACCATTAAATCAGGCTACACACACCTTCCTAGGCGCCAAAGGGTGGAAAGGGAAGGCGTATTCTGTTCCCGCAGCTGCTGTCACAAATTACCACAAACGTACTGGCTTAAAACAACACATTTGCCACCTTCTGGATGAAAGTCCTGGAGCTCAGACATCTGCACCAAGTCTTACAAGGACACAGCAAGGTTCTGTCAGGGCTGATTCCTCCCAGGGGCTCTGGAGAGAATCCGTCTCTGCGCCTCTTCCAACTTCTTGGCCTCCCATTCTGTGGCTGGCAGCCCCTTCCCCCATCTGCAAAGTGTATCCCTCCTGCCTGCACCCCATCCTCGCCCCTCCCACCTGCACCCCATCCTCACCCCTCCCACCTGCACCCCATCCTCGCAGCTCCCTTTTCTGTTCTAAGCCTTCTGCCTCCCTCGTAGGGACCCTGTGATGACCCTGAGCCCACCTGGATGAGCCGGGGCAGCCTCCCCATTGAGATCCTCAACTGGGTCCCATCCACAAAGGCCCCTTTGCCATGAAAGGTCACATCACAGGTTTCCAGCACTAGAACCGGGACTTCTTTGGGAGATGATTATTCCACTGACCATAGGAGGTCATGTGGCTACCCTTGCCTTGTGAAACCAGAGTTAGACATCAGGTTTCCTAACTTTTTCTGGGGTTCCATGCTTATATGCCTCTCCTGGAAAATACACAGAATCAGTGCATCTATCTACATAGGCCAAGGTATCTGCAGTCACAAAGAACCCAAAACCATCAGTGACATGACCCTACTGAAATTCTTTTTTTTTTTTTTTTTTTTTTTTGAGACAGAATGTTGGGCTATTTACAGGCGGGAGTGCAATGACACGATCTTGGCTCACTGCAACCACCACCTCCCAGGTTCAAGCAATTCTCCGGC
>CAUYLG010049396.1:0-12791 GCA_963573385.1 Cacajao melanocephalus | reverse complement strand
CATTATTGTATAAGCTGTAAGGAAGGAGTCCAGTTTCAGCTTTTTGCACATGGCTAGCCAGTTTTACCAACATCATGTATTAAACAGGGAATCCTTTCACCATTGCTTGTTTTTGTCCAGTTTGTCAAAGATCAGATGGTTGTAGATGTGTGGCGTTGTTTCTGAGGCCACTATACTGTTCCATTTGTCTATATATCTGTTTTGGTACCAGTATCATGCTGTTTTGATTACTGCAGCCTTGTAGTATAGTTTGAAGTCAGGTAGCATGGTATCTCCAACGTCGTTCTTTTTGCTTAGGATTGTCTTGGCTATGTGGGCTCCCTTTGGGTTCCATATGAAGTTTAAAGTGGTTTTTTCTAGTTCTGTGAAGAAGGTCATTGGTAGCTTTATGGGGATAGCATTGAATCTATAAATTACTTTGGGCAGTATGGCCATTTTTACAATATTGATTCTTCCTAACCATGAGCATGGAATGTTTTTCCATCTGTTTGTGTCCTCTCTTATTTCCTTGAGCAGTGGTTTGTAGTTTCTCCTTGAAGATGCCCTTTATATCCTTTGTTGGTTGTATTCCTAGGTATTCTATTTTCTTTGTAGCAACTGTGAATGGCAGTTTGTTCTTCATTTGGCTCTCTGTTTGTCTGTTGTTGGTGTATAGGAATGCTTGTTATTTCTGCACATTGATTTTGTAGCCCGAGACTTTGTTGAAGTTGCTTATCAACTTAAGGAGATTTTGGGCTGAGACAATGGGCTTTTCTAAATATACAATCATGTCGTCTGCAAATAGAGACAATTTGACTTCCTCCTTTCCTATTTTAATATCTTTTATTATTTCTTTTTCTTGCCTGATTGCTCTTGCTAGAACTTCCAATGCTATGTTGAACAGGAATACTGCGAAAGGGTACCCTTATCTAGTGCCAGTTTTAAAAGGGAATGCTTCCAGTTTTTACCCATTTGGTATGATATTGGTTGCGGGTTTGTGGTAAATAGCTTTTATTATTTTGAGATACATTCCACTGATACCCAGTTTATTGAAACTTTTTAGCATAAAGGGCTGTTGAATTTTGTCAAAGGCCTTCTCTGCATCTATTGATATAATCATGTGGTTTTTGTATTTGGTTCTGTTTATGTGATGGATTATGTTTATTGGTTTGCATATGTTGAACCAAACTTGCATCCCTGGGATGAAGCCTACTTGATTGTGAATGATAAGCTTTTTGATGTGCTGTTGCATTCAGTTTGCCAGTATTTTATTGAAGCTTTTTATATTCATGTTCATCATGGATATTGGCCTGAAATTTTCTTTTTTAGTTGTGTTTCTGTCAGGTTTTGGTATCAGGATGATGTTGGTCTCATAAAATGTGTTAGGGAGGATTCCCTCTTTTTGCATTGTTTGGAATAATTTCAGAAGGAATGATACCAGCTCTTCTTTGTACATCTGGTAGAATTTGGCTGTGAACCCATCTGGACCTGGACTTTTTTTTGGTTGATAGGCTATTAATTGCTGCCTCAACTTCAGACCTTGTTATTGGTCTACTCAGGGATTCAGCTTCTTCCTGGTTTAGTCTTGGGAGGGTGTAAGTGTCCAGGAATTTATCCATTTCTTCTGGATTTACTGGTTTATGTAAATAGAGGTGTTCGTAGTAATCTCTGATGGTAGTTTGTATTTCTGTGGAATCGCTGGTGATATCCCCTTTATCATTTTTATTTGATTCTTCTCTTTTCTTTTTTATTAATCTGGCTAGTGGTCTGTCTATTTTGTTGATATTTTCAAAAAACCAGCTTCTGCATTTATTGATTTTTTTGAAGGGTTTTTTGTGTCTCTATCTCCTTCAATTTGGCTCTGATCTTAGTTATTTTTTGTCCTCTGTTAGGTTTTGAATTTGTTTGATCTTGTTCCTCTAGTTCTTTTAAATGTGATGATAGGGTGTTGATTTTAGATCTTTCCTCACATCTCATGTGGGCATTTACTGCTATAAATTTCCCTCTACACACTGCTTTAAAGGTGTCCCAGAGATTCTGGTATGTTGTGTCTTCATTCTCATTTGTTTCAAAGAACATCTTTATTTCTGCCTTCATTTTATTATTTATCCAGTAGTCATGCAGGAGCAGGTTGTTCAATTTCCATGTGAGTTTCTTAATCCTGAGTTCTAATTTGATTGCACTGTGGTCTGAGAGACTGGTTGTTATCATTTCTGTTCTTTTTCATTTGCTGAGGAGTGATTTACTTCCAATTAGTTGGTCAATTTTAGAATAAGTGCAATGTGGTGATGAGAAGAATGTATATTCTGTGGATTTGGGGTGGAGAATTCTGTAGAAGTCTATTAGGTCTGCTTGGTGAATCTCATGATTATGTGCCTTGGGGTTGCTTTTCTTGAGGAATATATTTGTGGTGTTCTCTGTATTTCCTGGATTTGAATGTTAGTCTGCCTTGCTTGGTTGGGGAAGTTCTGGATAATATCCTGAAGAGTGTTTTCCAGCTTGGATTAGTCCTCCCCATTATATTCAGGTACACTGATCAAGCATAGATTAGGTCTTTTTACATAATCTCATATTTCTTGGAAGCTTAGTTCATTTCTTTCACTCTTTTTTCTCTAATCTTGCCTTCTCGTTTTATTTCATGGAGTTGATCTTCAATCTCTGATATCCTTTCTTCTGCTTGATCAATTCAGCTAATAAAACTTGTGTAGGCTTCATGAAGTTCTTGTGCTGTGTTTTCAGCTCCATCAAGTTGCTTATGTTCTTCTCTAAGCTGGTTATTCTAGTTAGCATTTTGTCTAATCTTTTTTCAAGGTTTTTAGTTTCTTTGCATTGGGTTAGACATGTTCCTTTAGCCCAGAGAAGTTTGTTATTACTCACCTTCTAAAGCCTGCTTCTGTCAGTTTGTCAAACTCATTCTCCATCCAGTTTTGTTCCTTTGCTGGTGAGGAGTTATGATCCCTTGGAAGAGGAGAGGTGCTTTGGTTTTTGGTGATTTTATCCTTTTTGCACTGGTTTCTTTCCATCTTCATGGATTTATACACCTTTGATCTTTGAAGTTGGTGACTTTCGAATGGGGTCTCTGAGTGGACATCTTTTCTGTTGATGTTGAAGCTATTTCTTTCTGTTTTTTTAGTTTTCCTTCTAACAATCAGGCCCCTCTGCTGCAGGACTGCTGGAGGTCTGCTTTAGACCCTGCTTGCCCAGAAAACACCTGTGAGGGCTGCAGAACAGCAAGGATTGCTCCCTGTTCCTTCCTCTGGTAGCTTTGTTCCAGAAGGGTACCCGTCAGATGTCAACCAGAGCTCTCCTGCATGAGGTGTCTCTTTGAATATATGGGGGTCAGGGATCCTCTTGAGGAGGCAATCTATCCCTTATCAGAGCTCAAGTGCTGTACTGGGAGCTCCATTGCTCCCTTCAGAGCTGCTTGGCAGGGATGTTCAAGTCTGCTGCAGTGGAACTCACAATTGCCCATTTTCCCAAGTGCTCTATCCCAGGAAGGTGGGGCTTTATTTATAAGTCCCTGATGAGCTGCTGCCTTTTTTTTCTGAGATGCCCTGAGTCTAGTCTCAGTCTATCTACAGAGGCATTTCTGAGCTGCTGCAGGTTCTGCCCAGCTGCAGTGTAAACTTCCTTGTGATTTTGTTTACACAGGTATGGTTAGAACTGCCTCAGTAATGGCAGGCTGCCTTGGTAATGACAGACGTCTTTACCCCTCAGGATGGTCAAGCTCAAAAACTGCTGTGCTTGCTGCAAAACTCTCAAATGAGTGGGTTTCAGTTTTTTTGGAGGTGGGACCTGCCAACCAGATCACTTGGTTCCCTACCTTCAGCCCCCTTTTTATCAGGGGAGTGGGCGGCTCTGTCTCGCATCCATTCCAGGAGCCCAGATTTGTGCTGGAAACTTGTGGCACCAGCTGAAATGGCCACCCAGTTCTGTTCTGTAAACCCATGGTGCTTGTCAGTCTGGTGCGAATCTCCTGGTCTGTGGGCTGTAAAGGCCATGGGAGAAGCGCAGTATCTGAACCGGAGTGCCAGAGTGGCCAGAAAAGTGCCTGATGGCCTCTGTCGGGTGAGGGGTGGTCCTCTGGCCCATTGCACTTCCTGGGTGAGACAGCACCTCGGTTTGCCCTCCTTAGGCTACACCCACTGTCTAACCAGTCCCATTGAGATGAACCTGGTACCTTGGTTGGAAATGCAGAGATCATTCACCTTCTGCGTCACTCTCACTGGGAGCTATACTCCGGAGCTGTTCCTATTCAGCCATCTTGGAGGAAGTCTCCTTTTATTTTTAATCCTTCACTTGAGTCACCTATCATCTAGTTTTGTTTGCTTGCTTATTTTTCTCTCCTATTGACCTTGGATCTGTAGGTCCCACTGCCTAGGCAGTTCACCTTGTACACTCAGGAAAAGTGAACACGTAGGAGTTAAACTTTGGTGTAGACATAGTAATCAGAAAACAGCTACTGGGTTTGGAAAAGTCTTGATAGCATTGTCCGTTGGTTAACTGGCTCCAACTCATAAATATTGAGCTTTTAGAAAATGGCAGTGTTTCACCCTGATTCATCAGGCTGATTGTTCTTTTGCTTTGAAAGAATAGAAGTTTCTGCATTTTACTTAACTTAGCTGTATTATTCATGCAGAATTTAACATCCTTTTCTCTGACCTGCCGTTCTTGCCAATGGCTAAAATTTTCAAATCCTCAGTGGAAGTCGAATTAAAAGACTAATACAGAGAGTAATGCCATTAATGAATTGATTTCTTTGAAGATAACAGATTAATTTGCTGCCCACAATTTGTGAAACCCAACAGGACTATCATTGTATCTTAGTGATGTTTTATCCCTCAAGCAACTAGCACAGTTTCCAGTACATAAGATGAGCCAAGTAAAAAAAGTTTATGAGTAAAAGTTTATACATGAATAAATAAATAAGTGGATAAATCATATACATTTGAAAGAGAATATACTGAGTAAATAATTTTCTATGAATGATGTAATATTCACTAGATTTAAAGAAATATGTTGAGGGCTCTTTTAAGGTAGATAAAGATGAAAAATAATTGAAGTCTTTTATATAATTAGTAGACCTTTTTCTCTTAGGGTATATTTCTCCTGCAGCGGATATTTTCAAAGCTTTTTATCTAACACTCGGCATAAGAGGTCTCTCCTTGCCTTATTGCTATACCTGCCATTTTGCTCTCTATTTCCATTGAGCCCACGTACAGTAGCTAAAATATTACTTGCAAATCGTTTCCCACAGTCTTAACAAGAAAAAAGATAAAGTTATCTCACTTAATAATCAACATAATTTTAAGGCATTTTGTGAAGATGCCTTGTTATCTCAGAGGACAAAAAAAAAAGACGTTAAAAAAAAAATCTCTGAATAAACTAGCAAAGTAGTTTCAGAAAATGTATCTTCTTATGTGTTATTAAGATGGTCTGATTCATTCTCATTTCATCTTTTTAATCTACCATGATTTAGAATGGAAAATGAATCCTCATAGGACACATTAAGTGGTAAATTAGTAAAAGCGTCTTACATGTGTAAGAGACAAAAATGTGTGTATTTTCAAAACAGTAATATCTTTAATAAAAGTATTAAACATTTCTGAAAGTGATTGCATTTATTATTAATAAAAGTATTAAACATTTCTGAAAGTGATTGCATTTATTTATTGTATTTAAACATATTCTTTCCTTTGTTTCATCTATTCAGAATCAAATTCCCAACCTGCATGAGGAAGGTCATGGCTTATTCACATTTGATTAAAGAGCTATTTATCTAATTATCATGCACTGCTCCTCTGGCAGGTTCAGATTACACCTTTAAGTGCAAACATTTTCAAGACAGGTTGTGCAAGCAAGAACTTGCACTCAAAACAAACTGATGCATGTAAATCTTAATTATGCTTTGTGGACAGGATAACATTATCTGGCTAAACTATAATTTTCTTGTGTGAAATGTAGAAATAATCACAATATTGTTTCCATAAGAGGCAAATGAGCTAATACTTTCTAAAGTGCTCAGGGTAGTATCTGGAATAGCTTAGTGATCAGTTATAAGAAGAATAATTACTATTACCATGGAACATAGATGAAATGTTATAGGCCATGGGTCAGTGGTAGTGTCTGTTTTCTGAAAATGTTTATTAAAAATTAGGATTATGAGTTTAAAGTATAATAAATAATATTTTTAGTCAGACAATTACCTTCCTTCCAATGGTTTTACTTTGAAAAAGTTCAGACATAGAGAAAATTTTCCAGACTAGAACAATGAACAGCATACATCCACTGTGAGTCATCAGCTGCTCCCTTCTTGCCACGTAAGCTGGATCTCTCCCTCCTCATGTTTCAATACATCTGCATGTATTTCCTAAAACAAGGATGTTCTCCCACATATCCTCAGCATAAAGATCACATTTGAGAAACTTAACATTGGTACTCTTACCGTGTAATGTATACGTGGTATTCACATTTCCCCAACTGTCCTAATAGTGTTCCTTAGAGCAGTTTTACGTGTGTTTTCATTTCGATCCAGGACTCAGTCAAGAAGCATTATTTGCATTTTGTTGTCATGTTTCTTTTGACTCTCTTCACTCAGAAAAATCCCCAGCCATTTTTGTTTTTCTTTCACGATACTGATTTGAAGAGTCAAGGTCAATTCCTCCCGATTGTCCCTTAATTTGTATTTGTCTGATTGTTTCCTCAGTCCTAGGCCCAGGTTCAACTTCTCAGCAAGATACTGTGATCAATGGCGCTGTGTTCTTCTCAGTGCAGCATGGCAGGAGGCCATGATGTCAACTTCTGTCATGCTATGTGGGATCTGTTGGTGTGTCCTTTAGATTACATCATGTGTAGGCTTCCCTGTTCCTCTTCTAATTAGTAAATAATCTAGGAAGTGACACTTTGAGATCGGATGTAGCCTATTCCCCAAAAACCTGTCACCTATTTCAGCATCAAATTATTATTCTTGCCTGAATCACTCATTACAACACTGGTTGCAAAACAGTGACATTTCTAGTTATAACATTCCTTCTACATGTATTAGTTGTCATTCTTCTGTAAGGAAGAGCCTCCCCCACTGCATTTTAGAATCACCATGGACTCATAGTTTTTTTAAAATAATTAAATATTAGAACACATTTAATATATACAAGATCTGTATGTCAACTAATTTTCAGTTCTAGAAGATAAGAACTGTGAATTGTCCCTGTAGAGCACTACCATTGATCCAAAGCTGGTAGCAAACGGTAGAGTGTACAATAGATTCTTTATAAGAACTTTAAAACTGGTATGATTTTAAATATAAATGTACGATTCACTGATAGTATTTGGAGGGTTTTGTAGTGCTACTGCTGTCTAAATGGATAGAGGCTTTACTACGTTAGCTTTTAAACATAAATTTCCGTCAATTAGAATATTGCTTAGGATATAAAATAATACCTTTCATGGAAAACACAAAGGAATGGAACTAATACCAGAGCCCAGAACTCATCATTTGTTTCTCCTAAACACATAAAATGGCATATTCAATAAACATTCATTATTATTACATGTTTCAGAAGTCTTCTTGGAATAATTATTTGTTCTGGTCAGAAAAAAAAAATGGGTTTTTGACCCAAGGGTGGAGTTCTGTATTGAGCTTCCATTTGCAGAACCAGTCCGTTGCTGAAGAGTTACTGCCCTAGAAAAGTTTCCAATTCTACTGATTTTCCCAGCTTCATATTTTATTGTGAAGGATTATTATGAAGTTCTTATCTGAAAATATAGCTATTTTCTTGTAATTAATATTTTTTCCTGATTAGTTTTAAGATATTTTCCTTGCTTTGCTGTTGTAAAGTTTCACCAGGAGGTATCCAGTTGTGGAATTACTTAATTTATTCTTTTGTTTGAATATCACCACTTTCCCTTTCTCTTTATTCTTTCTTCTAAAATGTTTTAGTAGACATAGATCTTTTTATTTTATCCTTTTTTGTCACTGATCTGCTTGTATTTTCTACCTCTTCATCTCTGTATACAATACTTCATGTATTTTTCCCTATTTCCTTCTTATTTCTTTATTTCTTCATCTATGTCTAATCTATTACCCTTTTTTCTTTACCTGAATTTCTATTTAGATCTTTCAAATCTCTTTATTTTTCTTAGCACCTTTTTTTTTCTTTTTTAAAGAATAGACATTCTTTCTTTTAGGTCTGAAATTATTTTTAAATATTTCTTTTATAATTTTCTTTGTCATATCATGTTTTTTTCGTAAATTCTTGAGATTTCTTTTCTAATCAAAGTGTATCATTTCCTTAAGTGCTATATGACTTTATAATTGTGAGATCATCCTAAGAATGGCTTCTCCTGCTGTGAGAACCCATTGGTCAGAGCTGTGGAAGTAGCACAGAGTGCAATTTGCTTTTGTTTTGCCTATGATCCCAGGTGTATCACCAGTAGAGACTAATTTTTATATTAATTTTTTTGGCTCTGGTTTTTTGGAACCAGAACTTTTATGAATTTGTACCTTAAACTTCTGTGAAGCCAAGATCAGACTGTCAAGAGAAACCTTTCCTATGCAAAGATCAAAAGGAAACAAAACTTTTATCATCTCCCTCTGTAATGAAGAACATTTTTAAACAACCTTGAATTGAGAGCACCACCATTTGAAGGTCCCACTTTAATACGAGTTTCTCAACTCTGCACGCTTTGCCTGTTGGCAATCTGTAGTCAATCCCCTATCCTCGTAGACATTTAATCACAACTTGCCAAATTATAATGTTTGTACCTATCCCTACCCTCTCCCCATCCCGCAGCGTACCAGTATTGCAGCATGTTGCTTCAATTTCTGGATCCATCTTCATGTACAGCATCTAGATGCTCTCATGAGTGGAGCTTAGCATATAGAAGAATATTTGTTACTAGATTGTCACAGAATTTCTAGGTGCTTTTTAAAAGAGGGTTTTTAAATTATCAAGTCAGACATTGTTGCAACTGGAAATCTATTGTAACTAATCTTTATTTCTCCATAAATATTTGGTAAGATTATTTTTAGTGACGTAATTATGCCATTTAACCTTGCTGAGGACAAAGAAATGTAAGTGGAACTCTACTGGGTAAGGCTTCCTTCCCTTTCCTGACAAAAAGAAGAGGAATTTTCCCTTTCTTTCTGCCTGGAACTTTCACCAATGCCTAGAGGCAATGCAGTCTTCTTGTAGCCACATTCTGCAGATGCTTCCGCATGAGGACAAAGCAACCTGATTCCTTGATGAGGGGCCTTAACTCTGGACTCCAGCACTGAGATTTCTTGATCTATGACTAAAGTAAAGCATTCATCTAGTTTAAACCACTGTTTTTCAGTCTTTGGTAAATGCAGTCCTGATTGATATTCTAAATGGTAGCTTCAAATAAATAATTCTATTGTAATAATATATTTATTATTAAGTATATTATTTTATAATACATATATTTAAAATATTTTAATTTTTCATATATTTAAAAATACCCAACTTCAAATCTTTTGTAATTAAACTTCAAAGAGAGAAACATGAGACTAGCTACTACTGTATTTAGCAGGATTCCTAGAAACAAATTGCAAGCTTAGAACTTGGAACACATCATGTTTTGACATATGAAAAAAATACTATCCTCTAAAAACACATGCTGTTGTATGTTCTCATTCTTTGTCACCTGCTGTCCTTCCCACTAAACTCTCCTCTGTACCCTCTGCTTATTATATTATTTTACCATTGTGGCTTATTGATGTATCTTCCTAACAAGACTATGACTTTCTTGAAGGTAGAATACATATCCCCTGCATGTAAAACAGGGGATAACAGGGATAAAAAATATCAGTGTCCAGTATCACTAATTTATGCATTTCCTTATTAATTCTCTAAATTTGCAAACATTGTAGTTGTTTAGTGGTAACCTACTAAGTGCCAGGCACTCTTCTTGGTACTGATGTAGTGAGCAAAATAGACACAGATCTTTGTCTCTGAGGAAATTATGTAAATTATACCCTCATTGATATTGGTTAAATGAAAAAATACACATACTGGAAACTTTTCCATATTTGTGAATGCACAAAATGTGATGGAATTATGTTAGAATGAAGCATAGGAAAAATCATCATTTTCTCAAAATGTATTTTTGTCTTCTTTCTTATTTCAATTTTTATGTTGTCTAGAGTGTGTTTATTAACACATCATTTTCAGTACATGTTGATAAATTCCAAAGCAATTCTTTCCAGCACAGAACCTTCTCTGGAGACTCACAGCCATAACTTTCAACCTTCATGTAGAAAGCTGAGCAGCACAAAGATACACGTAAATTTGACACAAAGGAAGTCGAATTTCTTTTTCTTTATCCAAAAACCTATTTCTCTTTCTATATGATCTACCTCATAAAAACACCTCTACCCCCATATCCATTAAATGGACCATGTTATTCTTCTCTTTCATGGGAGCCCAGTGACTTCCATCTAAAGCCCACTCCTTGGCAACGCAGAAGAAACAGCAGCTCCAAGATCTCTTCATGAGTACCCTTTGCTAGCCCCAGAAACGAGCACTAGAATCACAAGCTGCGGCAGACACATACCACTTTTTTTTTCTTCGCTTTTGCTCACATTGTTCTTCTTCTGGAATGCTCTTCCCCTTCACTGCAGCTAACCCTTTCTGGAGCACCACCATCAGTTATAGCTTATCCCATGCTATCCATGTCTGGTTGTTCCATGCCCACCTTCTGTGTTTATCACCTTACAGCATGTAGGAAAATATATTTTAAACTTTTACATTTTCAAAGAGCACCTTAAAAAAATCAATTTAACAATAGTATGTGTTAGACCTAAGTAAAAAGAAAAACAAAAGCCAAAAATCTACCCAAAAAAACTTTTACCTTCCCCTCCAAAAAAAAAAGCCACTATCCTTGTCTTACAAAAATGTTATTAGATTTTTCTTATTTTCAAAGTTTTAATCTAACCTTGTTAAACTAGAAAAAACCTAAGAAATCCAGTATTCCATAAATAGAGGTAGCTTATGATATTTAAAGTAAAAACTCATGCTTAAAATTCATTGTTCAGAAATTTTACATTTCTGAGTAAAATTTGCTTCTGTACTTAGTAAGCTAAACTTGATAATAAAATTAGTAGATCAAATTGTATAAATTGCATCTTTTAAGTTCCTCACTCAAAAACAGTCTATATATAAAACTATATGTTATAAAAACACATACTACTTTCTTTACGATACAAATACAAATATCTACAATACCATAGAAAACAGAAGTCTGAAAGGAAAATATGCACATTAAGATTGCACCATATTATCTCCTACAAAATTTAACAGTTCTTTATATATATATGATTGCTATTTAGGTTCTGGCATACAACATGCATGATTGTTGCATAGGTACATACATGGCAATGTGGTTTGCTGCCTCCATCCCCCCGTCACCTATATCTGGGCATTTCTCCCAACGTTATCCCTCCCCAACCTTCCTACCCCATGCTGTCCTCCCCTATTCCTCTCCAACAGGCCCCAGTGTGTGATGCTCCCCTTCCTGTATCCATGTGTTCTCATTGTTCAACACCCGCCTATGAGTGAGAACGTGCGGTGTTGGATTTTCTGTTCTTGTGTCAGTTTGCTGAGAATGATGGTTTCCAGATTCATCCAAGTCTCTATAAAGGACACAAACTCATCATTTTTTATGGCTACATAGTATTCCATGGTGTATATGTGTCACATTTTCCTTGTCCAATCTATTATCAATGGGCATTTGGGTTGGTTCCAGGTCTTTGCTATTGTAAACAGTGCCACAATGAATATACATGTGCATGTGTATTTATAATAGAATGATATATAATCTTTTGGGTATATACCTAGTAATGGGATTGCTGAGTCAAATGGAATTTCTATTTCTAGGTCCTTAAGGAATTGCCACACTGACTTCCACAATGGTTGAACTAATTTACACTCCCACCAACAGTGTAAATGTGTTCCTATTTCTCCACATCCTCTCCAGCATCTGTTGTCTCCAAATTTTTCAATGATCAACATTCTAACTGGAGTGAGATGGTATCTCAATGTGGTTTTGATTTGCATTTCTCTAATGACCAGTGACAATGAGCATTTTTCATATGTTTCTTGGCCTCACATATGTCTTCTTTTGAAAAGTATCTGTTCATATCCTTCACCCACTTTTGAACGAGTTTGTTTGTTTTTTTCTTGTAAATCTATTTTAGTTCTTTGTAGATTCTGGATATCAGCCTTATGTCAGATGGGTAGATAGCAAAAATTTTTCCCAATCTGTTGGTTGCCGGTTCACTATAATTATGGTTTCTTTTGCTGTGCAGAAGCTCTGGAGGTTAATTAGATCCCATTTGTCTATTTTGGCTTTTGTTGTCAATGCTTTTGGTGTTTTAGACATGAAGTCCTTGCCTATTCCTATGCCCTCAATGGTTTTGCCTAGGTTTTCTTCTAGGGTTTTTATGGTATTAGGTCTTATGTTTAAGTCTCTAATCCATCTGGAGTCAATTTTAGTGTAAGGCGTCAGGAAGAGGTCAAGTTTCTGCTTTCTGCACATGGCTAGCCAGTTTTCCCAAAACCATTTATGAAACAGTGAATCCTTTCCCCATTGCTTGTTTTTGTCAGGTTTGTCAAAGATCAGATGGTTGTAGATGTGTAGCATTGCCTCCAAGACCTCTGTTTGTTTCCATTGGTCTATATCTCTGTTTTGGTACCAGTACCATGCTGTTTTGATTACTGTAGCCTTGTAGTATACTTTGAAGTCAGGTAGCGTGATGCCTCCAGCTTGCTCTTTTTACTTAGAATTGTCTT
>CAUYLG010049394.1:0-11266 GCA_963573385.1 Cacajao melanocephalus | reverse complement strand
TTTATTTATTTATTTATTTATTTATCTGTTACACATGTAGAGGTCACTAAATTGTCATCTGTTTATCACCACATAGATTTTGCTTACATTAAAGTAAGTATATTGTCAGTGATGCAAATTTGTTTACACTAAAATAATGCAGCAGAAGATAAATTTCAAATTCAAGGCAGTGATTACCTGGAGGGGTGAAGAGGGGAAGGATGCACAGAGGTGTTGCTATTGTTTCATTTCTTTTCTCTTTCTTTTTTTTTTTTTTTTTTTGAGATGGAATCTCACACTGTCACCCAGGCTGGAATGCAGTGGCTCGATCTCCGTTCACTGCAACCTCTGCCTCCCGGGTTCAAGAGATTCTCCTGCCCCAGCCTCCCAAGTAGCTGGGGTTACAGGGTGCGTCACTGCACCTGGCTAATTTTTTTACTGTTAGCAGAGATGGGGTTTCACCGTTTTGGCCAGGCTGGTCCTTTATTTTATTTTATTTTTTTTTGAGACAGAGTATCCATCTGTAACCCAGGCTGGAGTGCAGCTGTGTGATCACAGCTCACTGCAACCTCTGCCACCCGGGTTCAAGCCTTTCTCCTGCCTCAGACCCCGGAGTAGCTGGGACTACTGGTGCACACCACCACCCCCAGCTAATTTTTGTAGTTTTTAAAGTAGAGACAGGGTTTCATCAAGTTGGCCAGGATAGTCTCCATCTCTTGACCGCGTGATCTGCTCACCTCGGCCTCCCAAAGTGCTGGGATTATAGGCGTGAGCCACCACCCCCAGCCTATATTATTCTTTATTCCCTTTTGAATGCTGTGAGTAAAGTATTATTTAATTGCAGGCCTAGATCCTGGACAGACCTAGGCCTTCTTCTCACAACACTGTTTCCTTGAAAACGTCAAGTTCAATGTGGAGTAATGTATGTTGGAAACTGGTCACCTGCTTTGTTTACTGTGAAGTCCTTGGTCTGTGGGACTGTTCCTGACCTGGGAATGCACACAGACCTGAGCTTTCATTCACAAGGAAAATATAAACACTCGTGGGAAACCAAGGCAGGGACTTCTCTCTGTTAACATGAACCACATACACTTTCATCTCTCTCTCTCTTTTTTTTTTTTTTTTTTGAGATAGAATCTTGCTCTGTCGTCCACACTGGAGTGCAATGGTGTGGTCTCGGCGAACTGCAACCTCCACCTCCCAGGTTCAAGCCTCAGCCTCCCGAATAGCTGGGACTACAGGCGTGTGCCACTGCACCTGGCAGATTTTTGTGTTTTTAATAGAGACAGGGTTTTGCCACGTTGGTTGGCTGGTCTCAAACACCTGGCCTCATGATCCGCCCACCTTGGCCTCCCAAAGAGCTGGGATTAAAGGTAAGAGCCACGAGGCCCGGCCCTTCATCTCGTCTCTAGCTGCTGTGCATGCTCTGCATGTGGGTGAGTGAAGGGATGAGAAACTATGTATATGGGTACTGCTGAACCTCCTAGTGAGCTTTAAGATGCTGGACATGCTGTATTTCCTGTTCCGCATTCTCTGTACAACTAGATAAATGCAGTGCTAAATTAAAGCCCATTGAGACTTATGGATCTGATTGCCAGTCTGAACATGCGCCCAGTGCTGGCGGTAGGAAACATACCTTAAATAAATACATCTATATTTGAATTACTGAAGATCTCTAGTAAAGATAAATACATGGGCAATTATAAAGTAGTATTATTGTAATTTTCATTTATAATTCTATTTTTATTAATAATTGTATGCATTTTAAAAAGACAAATGAAAAAGCAAGTATTAACCTATTTGTTGGGCACATAATATATAGATATAATGTGGGACATCAATAACCAAAAGCAGAAGACAAAGATGCATGGAGCAGAGTTTTTGTATGCTACTGATGCTAAGTTGGTATAGACTCAAAATAGAATGTTGTAGCTTTAAAAAGTTAAATGTCATCCTCATGGTAACTAGAAAGAAAGTATCTGTACAATACACTCAAAAGGAAATGAGAAGAAATAAAAATTTTTCTCTGAAAAAAATCAGCTAAACACAAAATAGGCAATGATGGAGGAAAAGGGGGCGCTAAAGAAATGGCACATAGAAAAAAAACAACAAAATGGCAATAGTATTTACTACTTATCAGCAAATACTTTAAGTATAAATGGATTAAGTTCTCTAATTGAAAGACAGAGATGGGCAAAATGGATATAAAAAAACAGGATCCAATTATTGTATACAGGAGACTCACTTTAGGTCAAAAGACACTAATAGGTTGAAAGTGAAAAGATGGTTAAAAAATATTTCACGCAAATAGTAACCAAAAGAGAGCTGAGGTGGTTATTTTAATAGTAGATAAAATAGATTTTAAAGCCAAAAAGTTTACAAGAGACAAGGAAGGACATTAATAAAAGGTTCAATACAAAAAAAAATAGCAAGTATAAATATTTGCACACTTAATAGCAAAAATATATGAAACAAAAACATGACAGAATTGTAAGAGGCAATTGTAGAGTAATAGTTTGAGAATTCAATATGCCACTTTCAAGAATGGATAAAACAACCGGAGAGAAGGTAAGAAATTCGAGGACTTCAACAACAAAACAAACTAACTAGCCCTAACAGACATAGACAGAACACTCTGCCCAATAACAATAGAATACATTGTTCTGAAGTGCACATGGGATGTTCTCTAGGACAGACCATCTGTTAGGCCATAAAAATGTTTTAATAGATTAAAAAGTATAGATATCATGCAAAGTACTTCTCTAACCACAATGGTATGAAGTCAGAAATCAATAACTGAGGAAACACCAGAAAATTCACAAATATGTTGACATTAAACAATGCACTCTCTCAAAACTAAAGTTTCAAAGAGGAAACCACAAAGAATATTTGTATCTTGAGATAAATGAAAATAAAAACACAACTTATCAAAACTTATCAGACTCGACAAAAAAGCAAGGCTAAGAGGGAAAAGTTGTAAATGTCTGTATTACAAAAGATCTCAAATCAATAACTCAACTTTACATCTTACACAACTAGAAAATGAAGAGTAAACGAAACCCAAAGATAGCAGAAATAAGACAGTAATAAAGATTAGAGCAGAGATTTTTGAAAAATAGAGACAATAAGCAATAGAAAACATCAGTAAAACAAACAATTTCTTGGGAAAGATAAACAAAATTGACAAACTTATATCTAGACTGACAAAAACAAAAGAGAAAAGATGCAAATGACTAAAATAAAAATAAAAATGGAGACATTACCACTGATTCTACAGAATTAACACAGATTATAAGAGAATAGAAAAATAAATTAAAAAATAGACAACCTAGAGGAAATGAAGAAATTTTTTGAAACCTAGATACCTAGATTGACACAAGAAATAGAAAATCTCAGCAGTTCTATAACAAAGCGATTGTAATCATAATTAAGAAAAAACTTGTTGGGTGTGGTGGCTCACGCCTGTAATCCAAGCACTTTGGGAGGCTGAGGTGGGAGGATCACAAGGTCAGGAGTTTGAGACCAGCCTGGTGAATATGGTGAAACTCCATCTCTACTAAAAATACAAAAATTAGCTGGACATAGTGGCACATGCCTGGAGTCCCAGCAACTTGGGAGACTGATGCAGGAGAATTGCTTGAATCCAGGAGGCAGAGGTTGCAGTGAGCCAAGATCACACCATTGCACTCCAGCCCGGGCAACAGAGGGAGACTCCATCTCAAATAAATAAATAAATAAATAAGAAAAAGAAAAAACTTCCCCAAAAAGAAAAGTCCTGAATCAGATGGCTTCACAGGTGAGTTATACTAATCATACAAAGAAAAATTAACACAAATTATTTCTCAAATAATTTTAAAAAATTGATTTTTTTGGGATAGCAAGGAACACTTGCTATGCATTCTGTGAGACCTTGCTATCAAAACCAGATGACATCACAAGAAAAGAAAATCGCAGACTAATATTGTTTATAAATATAGCTGCAAAACCCTTAACAAATATAAGAAAACTGAGTTCATCGGCATATTATAAGGATTATTCACAATCAAATGGAATTTTACCATGGAATGCAAGGATGTTTCAACAGAAGAAAATCAACGTAGTACATCACATTATTTGAACAAAAGAAAAAAAATCATATTATCATTTCAATTGACATGGAAAAAAGATTTCATGAAATGTAATATCCTTTCTTAATAAAAACTCAGCAAATTCGGAACAGAGGGAAAATTTCTCAACAAGATAGAGTGTGTTTCTGGAAAACTTACAGCTAACCTTATATTCAATGGTAAAAAATTGAATGAGTTCCCCTTAAGATGAGAGACAAGAAAAAGATTCCCACTACTCTTTGACACTGAATTGAAAGTTCTAGCCAGATAAGAAAAGCAAATAGACTGAGTGTGATGGCTCACACCTGTAATCCCAGCACTTTGGGAGGCTGAGGTGGGCGGATGCTTCGAGCCCAGGAGTTTGAGACCAGTCGGAGCAACATAGTAACACACTGTCTCTACAAAAAATTCAAAACAACAACAACAACAACAACAAAAAGCAAAGCTGGGCGTGGTGGCATGTGCCTGTAGTCCCAGTACTCAGGAGGCTGAGGTGGGAGGATTGTTTGAACCCAGGAAAATGAGGTTGCAGTGAGCCAAGATCGCGCCACTGTACTCCAGGCTGGACAACAGAGCCAGATCCTGTCTTAAAAAAAAAAAAGTCCGCCTGGCGCAGTGTCTCAGGCCTGTAATCCCTGCACTTTGGGAGGCTGAGGTGGGTGGATCACTTCAGATCAGGAGTTCAAGACCAGACTGGCCAATATGGTGAAACTCATCTCTACAAAAAATATAAAAATTAGCTGGGCATGATGTTGGGTGCCTGTAATCACAGCTACTTGGGAAGCTGAGGCAGGAGAATCTCTTGAGCCTGGGAGGTGGAGGTTGCTGTACATTGCTCTCCAGCCAGGTGACAGAGCGAGACCCCATCTCAAAAAAAAAAAAAAAAAAGGAAAGAAAAAAAAGAGTCATCTAAATCTAAAAAAAGAGGTGAAACTATTTCTGTGTATAGATGACATAATCCTTTGTATACAAAACCCCAAAGAATTCACAAGGAAGCTCAGAGCTAATAAGTGAATTCAGCAAAATTGCAGTGTACAAAATCAACACAGAAAAACAAATTGTTTTCTACACACCAGAAGGAAATTAAGAAAAATTCCACTTACAATGGCATCTAAAAGAATTACTTAGAAATAAATTTAACTGATGAGGTGAAAGAAAACTATAAAAGATAAAAACTACAAAAAATTAAAAAGATCAAAGTAATTGAAAATACATTCTGTGTTCATTGACAGTAAGACTTACCACTCTTAAGATGTCAGTACTACTGAAAGTGATCAGCAAATTCAATACAATCTCATCTAAAATTCCAACAGCCTTTTTTTCCTTCCACAAATGGGGAAGCTGATCCTCAGATTTAAATAGAATTGAAAGTGACCCTGAATAGCCAAAACAATCTTAATAAGAAAGAATAGAGTTGAAAGACTCATGCTTTCTGATTTCAAAATTTCCTACTTTTTTTTTTTACTTCTCTCTCTCTCTCTCTCTCTCTCTCTGTCTTAAGTAGCCATGTGTTGGCCACTTTATTTTTTATTTTTTTAGGGTGTTGCCCAACTTCTTGTTGATTTGCAGTGTTAGCCATTTTAGTAGAAAATGGGATCAAAACTTGATTATAAGACTTCAAAAGACAGAGAAAAACCAATGAGTTTCAATTTTATTACAAGTTTTTGTTTTGTTTTGTTTTTTAACTTAATTGCTAACTTCAGCCCAGGGATTTTTCACAACCAAACTAAAAGTTATTTACTACATGGGAACATCAATGCAACAAACTTTGTAAATTTTGTAATGTCTTTTTTTTTTTTTAAAGACAGGATTTTACCATGTTGGTCAGGCTGGTCTTGAACTCCCGACCTCAGGTGATCCGCCCGCCTTGGCCTCCAAAGTGCTTGGATTACAGGCATGAGCCACCATGCCCAGCCTTAAATTTGTAAACTCAAGCCACAAACTTATAGTTAATAATCATGGTAAGGGACATTGCCAAAGAACAACTGATGTCTCAGTAAAGTTGGAAAGAAACTCTGCCTTCTGTAAAGGCAGAGAAGAAATATGCAAGCAATTCTGCTTCAGAGAAATTTGCATAGAAATGGAAAATGCTAGCGCCTTTAACACAAATTGCAAAGCCTCAACATGTTCAACTCAATCCACAGAGCACCAGATGTCAAATTGGAGCCAAGGTAGGACTGAACATTGAATTTTCAGCTTGCAACTCGCAGAGCACAATTTCAGGTGTGGAAACCATCTGTAGGCAAGCTCTTTTAAAAGCATGAATTTTGTACACCATGAATTCTAAAACACACGCTTTTGCAAAGTTGTTTGAATTTCAGAAAGGCACCACAAGGTACCAGGGTCTTTCAAAGTCACTCATGGCAACAATTGCGTCTTTTTTCCCAGGCTTGGTAGCTGTCTTCTACAGTTCTCTAGCCTCTGCATGCACTGCGGCACACCACTGTTTGTAGAATGAATTCTGACATTGAATCCAGTCATGTCCTAAGTTGCATGAGGCAGCTTTTCCCGGGCACCTCCCATCTCCTTGGCTTGGGAGGCTTCCCAGTCACTTCTTCCGGCCTCACACAGGAGGCCACTTCTGGAAGCACTATTCCTCCAGCTCCCTCTGCTGGAGACAAAAGTGACAGTTTGTTAGAAAGACCTGAAGAAGCAGATTACTTACACATTAATTTTGTAAACATTTAGTTAATTTAGAACCTGGGACTTTTACAATTGATTTCCCAAACCCCTTTATGGAGAGTGATGAACTATGCAGCAACACCGAAGCAGCACGGGTTCTCTTTCTAGGAAGAAGAGGACTAGTAGACATAATTGTGTGGGTCAAGAGAAATTTTACAATTAGGGGAAGACTAATGGCCCAGAAACCCACATTTTATTGACACTGTCATTTGTCATTTTCTCAGATAGAGAATCCTAGAAAGATATCATATTTTCTTTCTTTCTTTCTTCTTTCTTTCTTTCTTTCTTTTCTTTCTTTCTCTTTCTTTCTTTCTTTCTTCTTTTTCTTTCTTTTTCTCTCTTTCTTTCTTTCTTCTTTTTTTTTTTTTTTAAACGGAGTCTTGCTCTGTCAATCTTGCTGGAGTACAGTGGCTCGATTTTGACTCACTGCAACCTCCGCCTCTCAGGTTCAAGCGATTCTTCTGCCTCAGTCCCCGCCCCGAGTAGCTGGCATTACAGGCGCCTGCCACCACATCTGGCTAATTTTTGTATTTTTAGTAGAGAAGGGGTTCACCATGTTGGCCAGGCTGGTCTCAAACTCCTGACCTCAAGTGGTCTTTCCGCTTGGGCCTCCCAAAGTGCTGGGATTACAGGCGTGTGCCACTGCGCCCAGCCACGTTTTCTTTTAATGAATGAGAGAAGCCCACTTGTATCCCTGAGTCATTCTTTGAGGAAAGCAACAGAAACAATTGACAGTTACACTTTTTAAAATAAAGCAGTCACTACCTTCAGCCTATACCTCCATACCCTCATCTGCCTGCCCAGTGGTTGTCAGTTCCATAAAGTCATCTTCTCCTTCTACTCTGGTATTAACACAAGAATTAAAATTTTCTTTTCTTTGAGATGAAGTCTCACTCTTGTCCCCAGGCTGGCGTGCAATGGCATGATATCGACTCACTGCAGCTTCCTCTCTCGGGTTCAAGCAATTCTCCTGCCTCAGCACCCCAAGTAGCTGGGATTACAGGCACCCGCCACCACGCCCAGCTAATTTTTGCATTTTTAGTAGAGATGGGGTTTCACCATGTTGGCTAGGCTGGTCTTGAACTCCTGACCTCAGATGATCTGCCTACTTCGGCCTGAGAAAGTGCTAGGATTATAGGTGTGAGCCACCACACTCTGCCAAGAACTGAAATTTTCAAGCACAGAAAAAAAGAAGTCATGTTACAAATAAGTGAGTGGCGGCCCAAGGGAAGCCCTTTAACCATGATTTCCAATTTTCTGTTCAATCCACACTGCAGTGATACAAAGATAAACCACCATTTTGGTTCCCAAGTTTTATTCAAGAACTTGTACAAAATATTCCAGATAAAGGAAATTTAATTGCTGTCTTCCTTCTCTTCTTCATTGTTGTCGGCCTCCATGTCTTCCGTTAATTTGGAAGTAAGAAATGTATAACTCTCTTTGCTGTTAGCAACTATGTGCAACCAATCATGTAGATTATTCCTCTTCCAATATTTTTTGGTGAGATATTTCAAATACCTTTTGGAAAAAGGCATCTCAGATGTCATGGTGATCTTGCTCTTGTTCCTTTTGATGGTCACCAGTCCTCTACCATGGTTCCCAGCTTTTCCATTCACTTTGATCCTTTCTTGCAAAATCTTGTCAAAATTGCCAGTATCCATGATTCCATCTTCTACGGGGTGTGTGCAATGAAGAGTGAACTTCAGAACCTGTTTTTTTTTTTTTTTTTTTTTGCCCCCATTTCACCACAAGCTTTTTCATGGGCACTATGGCAGCAGCAGAGGCAGAAAGCCAGATATCTTTTGAACATACTGATTTTCTTTCCTTTGGATGTATATCCAGTAGTGGGATTGCTGGGTCATATGGTTGTTTAATTTTTAATTTGCTTTTTTTTAAAAATTATTATACTTTAAGTTCTGGGATACACGTGCAGAACGTTCAGATTTGTTACATAGGTATACACGTGCCATAGTGGTTTGCTGCATCCATCACCCTGTCATCTATATTAGGTATTTCTCCTAATGCTATCCCTCCCCAGCCTCCCACCCCCCGATAATTTTCAGTGTTTTGAGGAACCTCCATACTGTTTTCCACAGTGACTGTACTAATTTACATATCCACCAACAGTGTGTAAGAATTCCCATTAATCCACATCCTCTCCAGTATTTATTTTTTGTCTTTTTGATAATAGCTATTATAACCGGGGTGAAATGAAATCTTATTGCAGTTTAGATTTGCATTTCCCTGACAGTTAGTGATATTAAGCATTTTTTCTTATACTTGTTGACCATTTGTAGATCTTCTTTTGAGAAATGTCTACTTAGATCATTTGCCCATTTAAAAAAATTGTGTTATTTGTTGTTGTGTTTTATTTGCTGTTGAGTTATTTGAGTTCTTTGTATATTCTGGATATTAATCCCTTGTCAAATGAGTTGTTTGTAAACAGTTTCTCCCAATCTGCAAGTTGTCTCTTTGTTGATTGTTTCCTTTGCTGTGCAGAGTGCAGAGGCTTTTTAGTGTGATATCATCCCATTTGTCTATTTTTGTTTTGTTGCCTGTGCTTTTGTGGTCTCATCCATAAAAGCTTTGCCCAGATCAATGCCCTAAGCATTTTTCTTATGTTTTCTTCTAGTAGTTTTATATTTTTGGGTCTTGCATTTAAGTCTGTAAGCCATTTTGAGTTTATTTTTGTATGAGGTGAGAGATAGGGGTCTAATTTTATTCTTCTGCATATGGGTATCCAGTTTTCTCAGTACCATTTATTGAAGAGGCTATCCTTTTGCCAGTGTGTATTCTTGATGTCTTTGTTGAAAATTAGTTGGCTGTAGATACATGTATTTATTTCTGAGTTCTCTATTCTGTTTCAGTAGTTTATATATCTGTTTTTATGTGAGGACTGTGCTTTTCTGGTTACTATTTTATAGTATATTTTGAGATCAGGTAGTGTGATGCCTCCAGCTTTGTTCTTTTTCTCAGGTTTGCTTTGGCTAGTCTTCAAATCCTTATGAATTTTAGGATTTTCTTTTAAATTTCTGCAAAGAATATCATTGATATTTTGATAAGGATTGCACTTAATCTGTAGATCATTTGGAATAATGTGGTCATTTTTATAATATTAATTCTTCCAACCCATGAACATGGAATGTCTTTCCATTTTTAGGTCCTCTTCAATTTTTTTCATGAGTGTTTTATTGTTTTCATTGTAGAGGTCTTTCACCTCCTTCATTAAATTTATTCATAGGCATTTTTTTTTTTTGGGTAGCCTTTTAAAATAAGATTGATTTCCTGATTTTTTTTTTTTGAGATGGAATTTTACTCTTGTTGCCCAGGCTGGAGTGCAATGGCATGATCTTGGCTCACCACAACCTCTGCCTCCCAGGTTCAAGCAATTCTCCTGCCACAGCCTCCCAAGTAGCTGGGATTACAGGTTAAGCGCCAATATGCCTGATTTTGTATTTTTGGTAGAGGTGGGGTTTCTCCATGTTGGTCAGGCTGGTCTCGAACTCCCAATCTCAGGTGATCCACCTGACTTGGCCTCCCAAAGGGCTGGGATTACAGGCATGAGCCATTGTGCCCAGCTGATTTCTTTTTTAGATACTTTGTTATTGGTGTATAGAAATGTTACTGATTTTTGTATGTTGATTTTATATTCTCAACTTAACTGAATTTGTTTATCAATTCTAAGACTTTTTGGTAGTCTTAGAACTATAGGCCCCAAATCCTACCATGACTTGTGTCTCTTTTTCTAGGTACATCTTCCACCTTGGCAAAATAAACTTCTAAATTGATTGAAACCCATCTCAGACACCTTTTTGGTTTATGCTTGCTTTGTGAAATGAATTTAGAATTTCTTCTCTTTCAATTTTTTTTTGGAGGAGTTGGAGAATTGGAGTGAGTTCTTTAAAAAGATTGGTAGAATTCAGCAGTGAAAGTTTTTCTTTATATGCATGGCGAGAAAAATCTCTCCTCAAACCATGTTTTCCTCTACTCTCCCATCTCAACAATCATTTACACAGAAGAAAACTTGTGTGACCAGATGTGTGGGGGATCTTTCCCCACAGTCAAGCAGCAGACAGCAACTGAATGTCCTCCAATTCCGTTCTGACACTATTTACATGGAGATAGTGCCAGATTCCACAGGTTAAGGACTCAGTCCCCAAGCCTACTCTCTCTTTCCCCTCACCCACCAGTCCCAAGTCCAGGGCTTTTGAACTTCTGACTGATTGCCTTCAAGTTGGGGTTCCCACAAAACCCTCTTTGGGTTTAATTAATTTGTTAGAGTGGCTCCCAGAACTCAGAGAAACACCTACTTACATTTACTGGTGTACTAAGGAGTATATTTTTTATTTATTTTTTATTTTTTTATTTTTGAAAGAAAGAAAAAGAGAGGAAAGAAAGTGAGAGTGAAAGAAAGAAAAAAAAAGAATGTAAGAGAGAAAGAAAGAGGAGGAGAAAGAGGGAGAGAGAACGGGATTCTTGTTCTATTGCCCAGGCTAGAA
>CAUYLG010049393.1:0-18389 GCA_963573385.1 Cacajao melanocephalus | reverse complement strand
ATCCCATTCCTTACACCTTACACAAAAATTAACTCAAGATGGATTAAAGACTTAAACATAAGACCTAAAACCATAAAAACCCTAGAAGAAAACCTAGGCAATACCATTCAGGACATAGGCATGGGCAAAGACTTCATGACTGAAACACCAAAAGCAATAGCAACAAAAGCCATAATTGACAAATGGGATCTAATTAAACTAAAGAGCTTCTGTACAGCTAAAGAAACTATCATCAGAGTGAAGAGGGAACCTACAGAATGGGAGAAAATGTTTGCAATCTATTCTTCTGACAAAGGGCTGATATCCAGAATCTACAAGGAACTTAAACAAATTTGCAAGAAAAAAAAACAACCCCATCAAAAAGTGGGAGAAGGGTATGAACAGACACTTCTCAAAATAAGACATTTATGTGGCCAACAAACATGAACAAAAGCTCATGATCACTGGTCTTTAGAGAAATGCAAATCAAAACCATAATGAGATACCATCTCATGCCAGTTAGAATGGCAATCATTAAAGTCAGGAAACAACAGATGCTGGAGAAGATGTGGAGAAATAAGAACGCTTTTACACTGTTGGTGGGAGTGTAAATTAGTTCAACCATTGTGGAAGACAGTGTGGCGATTCCTCAAGGATCTAGCACCAGAAATGTCATTTGACCCAGCAATTCCATTACTGGGTATATACTCAAAAGATTATAAAGTACTCTACTATAAAGACACATGCACACATATATTTCTTGCAGCACTATTCACAATAGCAAAGACTTGGAACCAACCCAAATGCCTATCAATGATAGACTGGATAAAGAAGAAAATAGGGTACATATACACCACTGAATACTATGCAGCCATAAAAAAGGATGAGTTCATGTCCTTTGCAGGGACATGGATGAAGCTGGAAACCATCATTCTCAGCAAACTAACGCAGGAACAGGAAACCAAACACCACATGTTCTCACTCATAAGTGGGAGTTGAACAATGAGAACACATGGATGCAGGGAGGGGAACATCACACACAGGGGCCTGTTGGGGGGTGGGGACCTAGGGGAGGTATAGCATTAGGAGAAATACCTAATGTTGATGACGGGTTGATGGGCACAGCAAACCATCATGGCATGTGTATACCTGTGTAACAAACCTGCACGTTCTGCACATGTATCCCAGAACTTAAAGTGTAATAATAAAAAATTTATAGTGGTCTGGAAGGTACTGCTTATTTATTTGTTTGTTTGTTTGAGACAGAATCTAACTCTGCTGTCCACCCTGGAGTGCAATGGCGTGATCTCTGCTCACCTCAACCTCTGCCACTCGGGTTTAAACGATTCTCATGCCTCAGCCACCTGAGTAGCTGAGATTACAGGCATGCGCCACCACACCCCATTAATTTTTGTATTTTTAGCAGAGACGGGGTTTCACCACGTTGCCCAGGCTGGTCTTCAACTTTTGGACTCAAGTGATCTGCCTGCCTTGACATCCCAAAGTACTGGGATTACAGGCATGAGCCACTGTGCCTGGTCTGATTATCTTTTTAATAAAAGGGAAAAGAGAAAAAGAGCATTCTGTTTGCAAAGCTAGTAGAATACTGCTTGAAATATTTTTAGCAATCTCTGGATGCCATCCATTCTCTGATTCTGCCTGTTGATCTCATTCTGAGCACTAAATGTGCATCAGCTTGGCTTATGGTTTCCGCCACTGTTTTCTAGGTTTCTTGGCTTGTTGCTTTCTTGATTTCTAAGTTAACAAGGGAAGCCTCGTTACACAGCTTTTAAAAAATCCCAATTAAAATTATTCTGTAATAGTAGTAATAGGAGTGATACAATTTTTATCATGGTCCATCATAAAGTGTTGGTTGGTTTCAGAAAGAGGCCAGAATGTGGCTGAGGCGGACACAGTGTGACCCCTCACTCAGAGATCATTAGCTGCCAGAACAGTCTCAGCAACAGAGCAGAGGCAGCAGCAGGTCCAGGGACTTGTTCGGAGCTGGGGTGTTGCCTCTGGGCATCATTAAGAGGAGTTGCTCTATAAGGGAGAAATAAATGAGTAGGAAGCACAAAGCATTTCCAGGATAAAAAAAGAGTTACAGAGAAAAGTAAATATTTGACCATCCTATGAAAATTAATAGCATAGACCAGGGATATGAGGCTTTCTGTATTCACTCATTCATTCATTCATTCTCTCCTCCATTTATTTATTCATTCAACAAATGAGCACTGAGCAGGCATCAAACTAAGTCCCAAATGATGCAAGGATAAATGGGTCTTGGTTCTTGACTTTGAATAGCTCACATTACATTACCAAATGATATGGTGTTTGTAAAAGTGGCTTGTAAATGGCACAACACTACAATGTGTTGGTTATTCTTCCAACATTTAACATGATGGCTGGCATAGAACAGGTGCTCAAAAATGGCTGTTGAATGAATGCATAAGGAGCAGTAAGTGATAGGCACTGGAACAACATAGGCACTAAACAAGCTGTAATATGTGAGAACTGGAGACAGTCTGGGTTGAAAACTGAAAAGGGACCTGTGTGATTCAGTACAGCACTAAACAGGGTTCCTTGATTATTTCCAAGACTAGGAACTTCATGTTCTAAATGCTGCTTTTTGCATAGCCATGTGACTGTGGTGACTTAATCTCTCTATGGTTGAGCAAAGGACTACAACCATATCATCAGACCACCTCCTTCGACATACTCTATGAAGTGGGCTTCATCCTAAAGTTTAAGAAAGAAAGGAGCTGGAGTTAGAAAAATGCACAATTGCCTTTCAACCATAAATCCCTTCAAATCCACAGTAAGAAATGAAACAGATGAAACTGTTGAACAAACATTTCCTTTTCTGTGTAGGAATGTCGTCATCACAAAAGAGAACTACTAGTTAAATTATAACCTTATGCTAGCGCTTACGTGAGCGTCTTTCTCCTGTTGACCTTCAGGAAGCTACAATGATGATCAGTATCTAATCTGGAAATTCATTACCTTGTCTACTTTTGAGACTTACTAGTTTCAAGAGACTGACAATAATTGTGCCAAATTAGCTCCCTCAAATTCTTGTAGCATAAAAAGTGACCATTACTGGGTATATATATGTGCGTGTGTGTGTGTGTGTGTGTATATAATAAATAGAAAGTTTTCAAAGATTGTTTGACTATAAAAGCCCATATCACTCTTAATTTGTGCCAGGTCAGGAAAGAAAGCCCAGACTTAAATGTGGCCAGAAACCACAGTGCAGAAAGATTTACCAGAGCTCCCCACGTTTCAGAATGAGTTGGAAAGGAGTCAAAATTTAATCTTAAAATCTCACAAATGCTTTATGACTACAATTAGTGCTTAAAGCTATCAGATGGTGTAGACGTGTACCACTATTGCAGAAACTGAGCAGTACATCTAGGTTTCCCAGCACAGAGACTACTTTCAGGGTAAACTTGTCATAAGTGGTAAGGACCTATTTTTCTTTCTTTTTAATTTTTATTTATTTATTTTTTCAGACAGAGTCTCACTGTATCACACAGGCTGGAGTGCAGTGGCACGATCTCGGCTCACTATGACCTCTGTCTCCGGAGTTCAAGAAATTCTCCTGCCTCAGCCTTCTGAGTAG
This sequence comes from Cacajao melanocephalus, assembly GCA_963573385.1. Classification (NCBI taxonomy): domain Eukaryota; kingdom Metazoa; phylum Chordata; class Mammalia; order Primates; family Pitheciidae; genus Cacajao; species Cacajao melanocephalus. The sequence continues at coordinate 14,788 of CAUYLG010049393.1, read as the reverse complement.
CTGAGATTACAGGTATGTGCCCCCACGCCTGGCTAATTTTTGTATTTTTAGTAGAGACAGAGTTTCACCATGTTGGCTAGGCTGGTTTTGAACTCCTGGCCTCAAGTGATCTACCCACCTTTGCCTCCCAAAGTTCTGGAATTACAGGCATGAGCCACTACGCCTGGCCAGGATCTATTTTTTTAATTAAAATTAAACATGTTTCTTTCTGTTTTTTTTTGTTTTTTGTTTTTTGTTTTTTTGAGATGTCATTTTGCTCTTATTGCCCAGGCTGGAGTGCAATGGCAAGATCTCAACTCACTGCAACCTCCTGGGTTCAACTCACTGCCTCCTGGGTTCAAATGATTCTCCTGCCTCAGCCTCCTGAGTAGCTGGGATTACAGGTGCCTGCCACCACACCCAGCTAATTTTTTTTAAGTAATGCCGGGGTTTGACTATGTTGGCCAGGCTGGTCTCGAACTCCTGACCTTAGGCGATCCACTCACCTTGGCCTCACAAAGTGCTGGAATTATACGCATAAGCCACTGCGCCCTGCCATTAAATATATTTCATTATATGATAAATAGAAATTGGAAGAAACAAGGAACAGATTCTTCCTTGGAGCCTCCAGAAGGAACCAGGCCTGCTAACATCTTAATTTTAGCCCAATAAGATTGATTTCAGACTGCTGATCTTCAAATCTGTAAGAGAATCAATTTGTGCTATTTTAAGCCTGTACATTTTGGGGATTTGTAACAGCAGTAACAGGAAACTAATAGAATCCTCATTTCAAAGTAGTTCCCAATATGGTGGCCACAGTGGCTGGCACCTGTAATCCCAGCACTTTGGGAGGCCATGGCAGGAGGATTGCTTGAGCACAGGAGGTGGAGACCAGCCTGGCAGCCAACCTGGGCAACATAGTGAGACCTTGTCTGTTAAAAAAAAAATCTTAAAAAAAAATTCTAATCTATTATTTTTTATTAGACTATTGAAGGTGTGGAGGGTGAGTGGGCAGTAGAAGATGAAATCCTTTTGTCTCTGTGGGTGGTGGTGTTCAAATATTTTCCACTTTGGTATTTCAAAAGCTTTGTAATGCATTGTGTTTATTTTATTCATCTGTTTTTGTCTCCCTTTATCAGGCTCTCTGGCTACATATCCCATCATATTTTTTTATACTCCTATTTAAGAAACTGTCTCATGAAGAGCTGTCTGAGTCAGGGAAGAGTCAAAATCAAAGCTTCTATTTGTGCCTTTTGTCACAAACCTCCCACACATGTTCCATTCTTCCTTCACACTCCAAGTCTTTTAGTATTTTTCTCAAGATGTCCCCCTCCTCTTGTACCTCCTTTTCTGTCCCTCTGCTCCACTTAATTCCATTCAGTTGATCACTGTTTTCTTCTCCTCTTTTTCTCTGGAGCTCTCTCTCACCTGTTAAATTCTTGAGTTTCCACCTAATCTTGTTCAAGAGTCCAGACCCTTTGCCTACTTCACCCTCCAGAATTTCTCAGCCAGTGGTTGAATCTCAATCAGAGGAGTCAGAAGTTCTCAGAGTTTGAAAGGGTTTCAAAGATTGGTCTACCCATTTGTGTTTGAAGTCTCCCCTCCTACCTGACATATTTGATAAATAAATAATTTCCTTCTTTCTGCAAGTTGTTTTTTGTTTCTTTTTATTTCATTATATTTTATTTTATTGAGACAGGGTTTTGCTCCGTTGCCCAGGCTGGAGTGCAGTGGCACAATCATAGCTCTCTGCAACCTTGAACTCCTGGGCTCAAGTTATCCTCCTGTTCCAGCCTCCCAAAACGCTGGTATTATAGCCATGAGCCACTGCACCCTGTCTGTGTCTGTTTTGTCATACCTGTTTGTCAGGCCCATGCTCAGCCTTTGCCTGAGATTTTCATAAAGGCAGGTCATTCCTTTATGAGGCAGTGTACTCTGACTTTGGGCAGCTCTGATGGAGAAGGAGTTCTTCCTTCTGCTGAGATAGAAATCTTTTTCCTTCTAACTCTGATCCATGGGTTTAATTCTATCCTTTATGTCACTTGTAACAATACTATTTCCTTATCCACATGCCAGTCCTCCAATATTTGAAGATAATCTTCACTTCCCTACTGAGTTTTCCTCTACTCCAGGCTTAATATCTCTAGTCTTTTGAACTATTTCACAAATGATGTATTTTAGCTTTGTGGTTACCCTCTTCTGATTTTTCTTTTTCTTTTTTTTTTTTTGGTCTCTGCTTCATTTAGAGTGATGTGCAGGGCTGACTGAATACACCAGAGCAGGGGGCACTGTCACTGCTCATTACACCAGCACTGTCTAATAGAACTTTCAGTGATGAGGAAGATGTTCTGTATCTGTGCTGTCCGACACATAACCACTGGCCACCTGTGGTTATTGAGCATTTGAAGTATGGCTGAGAACAAAGAACTGAACTTCTAATTTTACTTTAATTATTTTAAATTTAAATAGCTGCATATGGCTAGTGGTGATCACACTGGGCAGCACAGTTCTAGATGTTATATTTGTAATAATGTAGTTTAATTTTGCATGGTTTTGGAGTAGCCATAGGTTCATCTTGAGTTTACTTCTCTGAAAACTCTTAATTCTTTACTGATGCTAAGCCAATTGATTGTCATTTGTTATATAAGCACAATTGTCATATAATAGGAAAAACCCATTTTGTGTTTCTTCCTGGCTAGCATGTTAAAATGGCATGTTTTCCACCCATTCTTGATTCTGACTTGTGACTACCTATGTATTCTGAGTCTAGCTCAGTACTTTCTCCTCATCGTACTTCTCGGTCTCTTGATTCTGGCAGTGACTGAGCTGATATTCTTTAGATCTTCAGCTTGTTCTTACATTATATTTGCCACTTATTTATTCTATACGTTTATATGGAGCACCTTTCAAGTTCCAGGCAGGAACTGTGCTAGAGTCAGAGCTGAGAGAGATAAGACACAGTATCTTCACCAGCATTAACTGATACTCTGTTCTAATCTGCCCATGTAGGAGTTTTGGTTCCTGTCCTAGACTTCATATGTCAAGTTCAATATCTTGGTCTTAAGTCTTATTGTTGAAGGGTAGGTGGGGAAGAGGTAGGAAGAAAGGTGGGAAGGAGAAAGGGGAACTGAGAGGCATGTTGTGAAATTCTAAGGAAAAACAGATCAAACTCTGTAGAATGACAGTATATATTTTTTTCTATTGAGAGAGAGAGAAAAAATCCTCCCAATCATACATTTTTCATGGCTAGCAGTCAACTTGCCTGTCTACTCTAACCATTTTCTTCTCTTTTATGTATCCACAGCCTTCTACCTCATGTTCAAAAATATGGCCTGTGGAAACACAGCCAACTAAAAGATATTCTTAATTTTGTTTTTCTATTTGTTTTCCTGATTCCTTTAAATAACCAGGGGCAGGCAATGACAGTTCCTATATATTCTGTATCTAACATAGTGCCAATCTCATAAGGAGTTTATCAGTTGAAAGATACACAGCCTTTACCCCTCATCTAAGCCAGGGAGAAGGGAGTGAGGAAGGAGGTGGGATGGTCTTGGGATGAGAGGGTAGAGGAAGTCATTTGCCTGAGGGCAAATAGGTGCTGCTTTGCTTCTCTGAAATCCATCAAAACTAGTTCCAGGATAGGGGCTGACACTTCCAGATAGCTGCCCAATTGGCCCAAACGGCCCTTGATCAACCAGAGTTAGTCATAGACCAGTTCTCTGCAGGATTCTCCCATTTCTCCTTATGGAAAGGAACTTTTACCTTAATCTTCTGAGGCCAAGCTTCAGGTGATCCTTCTCAGGGGTTGGCTAATTAATTGGAAGAAAAATTCCACCCCCCCCAATGTAAGATTGTAGAGAAAAAGACCCCTACGTTACCGATAGGGTGCTCTTTTCTGCGGTCACTAGTATGTTAAGCCATAGCAATGGGGGCAGTTCAGGGCAGGTGAGAAGGAGGGAAGGCTCATCTAACCTCCTCTCCTTTAAAATAGAAATAAGAAATATGACTTCTCTACACATGGACAGGAGATGGTATAGGAGCTACTGAAGCAAGGCCATGCTGAGGCTCTGGAAGCCTGGGGTCTTGTTGCTGTCATTGCTGTAGATATCTGATTAGTTAGGGAACAGTCAAATGTCCATCATTTCATTTTTCCCAGCTTCAGTTTCTTCATTTGTAAAATGGGAGGATTAGACTGAATCAGTGTTCTTCAAACCTCAAAGCACAATCTATTAGTAGGTGGTGGAATCAATTTAGAGTTTTTTATCAGCAGTTTTAAAAAAATGAAATAAAACAGATCAGAATGTGCTGTCTTGTACTTAGTAATGTAAATATTGTTTTGTTAGACTGTTCCAATTGTGCGTTTGTGTGCGTGTACTGGGTAATGACATCCAACGTGTCATTACTGTAACTCTGACTTATGGTAAAAAAATGTTTTAACAACACAGGAATCCGTGATTTCTGAGGTTCCTTTCACCTGGTGTTTTAGATTTCCCTGTCTCTGCAGAAGGCTCTCCTTGGGGATTCACCTCCACTGTGATGTGGAAGAACAAGTTTCCATGATGCCATCCCACACTCTCCTCCCAAGCAGGCATTCTTTGCTTGTATTGAGCCTGTGACACGCAGAGCCCCTCAGAAGGTGAGCAGAGGAGGGGCTGAGGTGTAACTGTGAGCCATGCTGTTAATGTGGACTCCCTGACACTTACACACACTAACATAGTTTCTTGTATGGTGTAGGCCCTTCAGTTTTACTGTGATGCTTTAGAAGAGATTCTTGCTGTAAGCAGGAGGTTGGACAAAATAATAAACATTAGCATGTTCACACTGAGGCATGGGTCACAGAGAACTTCTGGTCTTTTTTTTTTTTTTTTTTTTTGCTTCGTTTCCACAAAATTCCGGAGGCCTTGGGGCAGCAGCTTGTGAGGAGTTGAGTCACAACTTGCTCAAATCTTCCTCCTCCAAAATGCTTTTAACTTCTACTACCCCACATGGAAACAGATTATTTTCACCAAATGTAAATTATTTAACATGTGTTTTTGGTGGGGCACAGTGGCTCACTGCTGTAATCCCAGCACTTTGGGAGGCCAAGGCAGGAAGACCCCTTGAGGCCAGGAGTTTGAGAACAGCCTGGGCAACATAGCAAGACCCTGTCTCTATAAAGACAGTTTTAAACATTAGCTAGTGCATGCCTGTAGTCATAGCTACTTGGAAGACTGAGGTGGAAGGATCGCTTGAGCCCAGGAGTGTGAGGTTACAGTGAGCTGTGATTGCATCACTGCACTGCAGTGTGGGAGATGGAGTGAGACACTGTCTCTAATTAAGAAAAAATTTTAACATGTTTTTCTCTTCTTCTGACAGTAAATTCAATTTTATTCAGTACACCTCAACAAACATTAGTGGGAAGGGTCTGCACTGAAGGGAGATCTTTGTTGAGCAGCCATGCTTTGGGGACACAGCAGGGGAGCCACAGGCCACAAATAGGGTATATTCCTAAAGCTCGAGAGCTGGTTAGGCAGTGTTGCTGTATGCAAATGAAGCTTTTAAATATCTAAACCAAAGTTGTCATTCCAGAATTATTGCAAAGACAATGTTGACTAAAGAATGCGCTTTGTTTCTTCAGTAGGTGCGGTGGCTCAGGCCTACACTCCTAGCACTTTGGGAGGCCAAGGTGGGCGGATCACCTGAGGTCAGGCTTTCAAGATCAGCCTGGCCAACATGGGGAAACCCTGTCTCTACTAATAATATGAAAGTTAGCAGGAGTGGTGGCAGTTGCCTGTAGTCCTAGCTGCTTGGGAGCCTGAGGCAGGAGAATTGCTTGAACCTGAGAGGTAGAGGTTGCAGTGAGCCGAGATCACACCATTGCACTCCAGCCTGGATGACAGAGTGAAACTCCAGCTCAAAAAAAAAATAAATAAATAAAAAGAATGGGTTTCCTCAAACCTCATTCATAGTACTAAAGTATATCTAAGATATACTACAGCATGACTGAGATAATCCTATCATAATAGAATGACGGCATATGGGGTGGACCAGTTGTGATTAGATGCCCAGGAGTTGTTGTGGTTCTCCAGCACTGATCTAGCCTCTCGAAACCTAGCGACTGGACCACAGTCACACAGATGTGAAGTGACAGAAACTCATCTGATTCCAAATGCTGGCTGGGCATGGTGGCTCACACCTGTGATCTCAGCACTTTGGGAAGCCAAGGCAGGTGAATTGCTTGAGGCCAGGAGTTCAAGACCAGCCTGGCCAACATGGTGAATCTTTGTCTCTACTAAAAATTACAAAATTTAGCCAGGTGTGTTGGGGGACTGAGGTGGGAGAATCGCTTGAACCCTGGAGGCAGAGGCTGCAGTGAGCCAAGATTGCGCCATTGCATTCCAGCCTGGGCAACAGAGTGATACTCTGTCTCAAAAAAAAAAAAAAAAAAAAGAAAAAGAAAAAAAGCCTGGGTGTGGTGACTCATGCCTGTAATTCTAGCACTTTGGGAGACTGAGGCAGGTGGATCACCTCAGGTCAGGAGTTCAACACCAGCCTAGCCAATATAGTGAAACCCTGTCTCTACTAAAAAAAAAAAAAAAATACAAAAAATTAGCTGGATGTGCTGGTGCATGCCTGTAATCCCAGCTACTTGGGAGGCTGAGGTCAGAGAATCGTTTGAACCCAGGAGGTGGTTACAGTGAGCCAAGATTGCGCCATTGCACTTCAGCCTGGGAGAAAGAGTGAGACTTTGTCTCAAAACTACCCCCATCCCCCACAAAAGAAAAAACTTAAGTGCTTTTGCCATTATAGCCTGCGTTTTCTATAGTGGACTTGGGGAGATATCAGGGTAGCATAGTTTGATGACATTTTCTCTAAATATTATTAAATCTTTTAAACGTGGTTCTGAATCCCCTAAGAGCCTTTTTATAGTAATAGGTTTTGACACAGAGTTTTCCCCTGGGAAAATAAGGCACTGTGCAACCCATAAGAATACTCAAGTTGACCTGACAGTACACGAAATTACATTTAAAAACAATATTGAAGGTTCTCAATTCATTTTACTGTAAATTTGCTTTTACTAAATCATTCTCTAGAAGCTACATGGCTCTGGTGAGGGGAGATAATTGGATTCTGGAACACAAAGAGTTGAAGAGCAGATTCTGGGCCCATATCACACCCACGAGGGTGGAGCGTCCTGGGGGCCTGAGGGGTATTTTGGGAGCCTTGGGCTGGTCTCTGCCCTGTCCTACAGACATACCCAGCACAAGGCAGGAGAAATCTGATGGAACAGTTAACAGCATAAAAACTGATGCACAATGTTTTGCTTTTGAACACACTTGAGATAAAAACCAAAATGTTTGAGGACAGAAGTCATTGCATTAAAAAAAAAAAAGCAATGGTGAAGTTATTTTCCATTAGAAATATAAACTAGGTTAGGTATTTGGAGCTGCATAAAAACTTAAATTTAAAAAGTGTATTTATTTAAGATGTAGAATTTAGATGTCATGTAAACTGTAAAATGAGAAAAAAATAGTTTTTTTTTTATTTCCATATTTTTGGGGAACATGTAGTTCTTAGTTACGTAGATAAGTTCTTTAGTGGTGATTTCTGAGGTTTTTTGTGCAGTGTACCCAAGCAGTGTACACTGTACCCAGTGGGTAGTCTTTTATCCCTCACCCCACTCCCACCGTTTCCCCAGAGTCCCCCAAGTCCATTATGTCATTCTTATGCCTTTGCATCCTCATAGCTTAGCTCCCAGAGAAAAAAATTTTTAAGCCTGTGTTATTTTAACCTAGTAGAGCTGGCTTTACTGTCAAATGCCAGACTAAAAGAAAAATGACCATTTAATGATAATTGAAGCACTATATTTAAATTTCTTCAGATTTCTCAAAAGTATATTACACTACAGTGGTGGGATCAGATAACTAAAAACGTAATTGCTTTTTACTGCATTAGCAATAACCAGTTAGGCATTCTTACGGAAAAAAATTAATTCCCAAAAGCAGTGGCAACAGCATTGGTAGCATGAAAATAAAATGCCTGAGATAATCCTAACAGGAAATGCATGAGATCTACAGGGAGAAATATTAATAAATATCACTAAGTAAAAGCCAATTTCTCTAAGGAATGACTACCAGGAAACAATTATAAAAAAGAAAATACAGAGAGTCAATAGGTATGATCTTTCTAACTGATAACCAAAGATTTGTAAAAGAAGCTAATGATGAAATTTCAGCTTAATCCTAAATTGGTAAAGATTGAAAAATAATTATATTATTCAAGATTTCCTGCCGGGTGCAGTGGCTGACGCCTATGATCCCAGCACTTTGGGAGGCCGAGGTGGGCAGATCACTTGAGCTCAGGCATTCAAGAACAGCGTGGGCAACATGGTGAGACCTTGTCTCTACTAAAAATACATTAAAAAAAAAAAAAAAGCCAAGCATGGTGGTGTGCACCTGTGGTCCCAGCTACTCGGGAGGCTTGAGCCCAGGGGCAGAGGTTGTGGTGAGTTGAGACCGCGCCACTACGCTCCAGCCTGAGCAATACAGTGAGACTCTGTCTCAAAAAAAAAAAAAAAAAAAAATTTCTAGCATACACTAACATGGGCATTCTGATAGAGTACTTGTGGTAGAATAAATTGATAAAGTTCTTTAAAATTTAACAATGTATTAGATACCTTAAAATATTGCTTTTCACCAGTAATCTCAAATCTATAACTTTAAGAACTTACTAGAGATACAAAGATTTGTGTGTTAAGATGTTTATTGCAGTATTGTTTTTTATAGTGGAAAACCTGAAATAACCTATATGTGCAATGATAGGGATGTGACTAAATAAATTATGGTCCATTTCCACAGTAGAATGCTTTATAGCCATTTGCATCCTGCCTTTGAAAAATATTTCATAACATGGGGAAATGATACAAAATTGTGCTTTATTATGTGTACTGTGTTAGTTTTAGTTTTTGTTTTTAAGAGGCAGGGTCTCCCTCTGACACCCAGGCTGGAGTACAGTGGCATGATCATCATTCACTGCAGCCTCAACCTCCTAGGCTCAAGTGATTCTCTTGCCTCAGGCTCCCAAGTAGCTGGGGTTACAGGCATGTCCCACAACGTCCAGCTAATTTTTTAAATGCTGTATTAGTTTGATAGGGCTGCCAAAATGAAACACCACAGATCTAGTGGCTCAAACAACAGAAGTCGTTTGTTTTTTTAGAGATAGGGAGTCTCAAAATGTTGCCCAGACTGCAGTGCTGTGTCTATTCACAGGTGTGATCATAGCTCACTGCAGCCTCAAACTCTTGGGCTCAAGTGATCATCCTGCCTCAGCCTCCCAAGTAGCTGGGACTACAGGCATGTGGCACCATGCCAGGCTCAAACAACAGAAATGTATTTTTTCACACTTCTGGAGTCTAGAAGTTCAAGATCAAGATATCAGCAGCAGTTTGCTTTCTCTGGAGGCCATTCTCCTTGGCTTGCCGATGGCTGTCTTCTCCCTTCCTGTGTTCTCACATGGCCTTTCCTGGTCACTCTCTATGTGCCAATCTCCTCTTCTGATGTGGACTCCAGTCACGTTGGATTAGGGTCCACCTTATTGACCCCATTTTAATTTAATTAGCTCTTTGAAGGCACTACCTCCAAGCATAGTCACATTCTGAGGTACTGGGGATTAGGGCTTCAACATATGAATTTTGAGGGGTACACAATTAAATCCATAAAACTATGACTCTCATTTTCTTTAAAAATGCATAGACACAAAGACTAGAAGGAAATATAGTAGGGCTGTGGCTTTTGAGCAATCCTGAAGTTTCTTAATATATAATAATTGGTGGGTATGTTTGCTGATGTATAGATTTAAGTCATAAAAACCTCTGGACAAGGCCTGTGGCAGAACCCCTATGTAGTAAGTGACTCTAGTTGTCCTCTGGGCATCTAATCTTATCAGGCTTCTTCAGGTTTCCTCATCATCTTGATTGTAGCAATTTTAATTAGAATCAAAAGAGTCACTTAATTTTTTTGGTGATACTATACTATTTTTATAGGAAAAATACATAATGAATATGGTATCTCTCATAAAGGCATAATTAATAACAAATATTAAGGTTAAAAGGGGTTATTTGAATGAGTCTATAATAAAAATATATATATATATACAGAGTCTCACTCTGTCACCCAGGGTGGAGTACAGTGGCACCCTCTTGGCTCACTGCAACCTCTGCCCCCTGGGTTCAAGCAATTCTGTGCCTCAGCCTCCTAAGTAGTTGGGATTACAAGCGTGAGCCACCACACCCAGCTAAGTTTTGTACTTTTTGTAGAGATAGGGTTTCACCATGTTGGCCAGGCTGGCCTCAAACTCCTGGCTTCAAGTTATCTGCCTGTCTTGGCCTCCCAAAGTGCTGGAATTACAGGCATGAGCCACCATGCCTGGCCTATAATAAAAAAATTTAAACTTCAATGTTTTTATGCTATTTGCTGTAACAAGTATGTATTAATTTTTTTTTTTTTTTTTTTTTTTTTTGGTCTGTAGAGATAGGGTCTCACCATGTTGCCTAGGTTGGTCTAGAACTCCTGGACTCAAGTAATCCTCCCACCTTGGCCTTGGCCTCCCAAAGTGCTAGGATTATAGGTGTGAGCCAAAATGCCTGGCCCGTATTCCTTTTTTTTTTTTTTTTTTGAGACAGAATTTTGCTCTTGTTGCCCAGGCTGGTGTGCAATGGTGCAATCTTGGCTTACTGTAGGCTCTGCCTCCTGGGTTCAAGCAATTCTCCTGCCTTAGCCTCCCGAGTATCTGGGATTATAGGTGTGCACTACCACACCTAACTAATTTTTTTGGAGACAGAGTTTTGCTCTTGTTGCCCTGGCTGGAGTGCAATGGCGCAATCTTGGCTCACCACCACCTCTGCCTCCTGGGTTCAAGTGATTCTTCTGCCTCAGCTGAGATAGCTGGGACTATAGGCATGTGTCACCACACCTGGCTAATTTTGTATTTTTAGTAGAAATGGGGTGTCTCTATGTTGGTCAGGCTGGTCTTGAACTCCTGACCTCAGGTGATCCACCTGCCTGGGCCTCCCAAAGTGCTGGAATTACAGGTGTGAGCCACTGTGCCCATCCTTTTTTTTTTTTTTTTTTAGACAGTGTTTCACTATGGTTGCCCAGGCTGGAGTGCAATGGTGCAATCTTAGCTCACTGCAACCTCCACTTCTGGGTTCAAGGATTCTCCTGCCTCAGCCTCCCAACTAGCTGGTATTACAAGCATACACCACCATGCCTGGCTAATTTTTTGTATTTTTAGTAGAGATGGGGTTTCACCACGTTGGCCAGGCTGCTCTCAAACTCCTGACCTCAAATAATCTGCCCATCCTGGCCTCCTAAAGTGCTGGGATTATAGGCATGAGTCACCTTGCCTGGCCCTGTATTACTTTTATAACTAAAAAAGAAACACCTGATTTAAAAATATTGAAAAGTTTTCATCTGAAAATACGGGATCTCCTCAATTTCACACTTTGTGGTTCTTTAAATTATTTTTGAATTTTATTCAAGTTGGTTCAACAAATATTTGTTGTGCACTTATACTACTTGGTGCTGTGGTTCAGAGATTTGTGAAAGACCATCTGACCTGTCTGAAAATTCCTACACTAGCCAAGGAGATTGAAAAACATTCTACTGACCATAAAAAATGATATAAATAAAATATGGAAGCCTAGAGAAAGGATCAGTAAAGGCTTCAGAGAACTGAATTCCATTTTAGAGTTGAGCCTTGAAGATTGAGTGAGATTTCATCATTCAGAAAAGGGAAGAGAAGGTCATTTCAGAAGCAGGATCTGCAGGGAGGACTAGAGGTGTTTATACTTGTTGCTGAAATGAGGAGCAGGCTTACAGCTGGAGAACAGTTTGGGAAGGTATAGGGTAGAGGATGAATTGGTGCAGGCAGAATTTGCTGGCAGCAAGACCAGTTAGTGGGTCATTATGACGGTCTTTGAAAATGATAAGGAATCGTTAAGGAACCAGCAGCAAGGATGGAAAATAGGGAACCAGTCAAAAGACCTTCTGGACCTAGAGTTGACCAGAGTGTACTCAAGGGAACCAGGGGAGATGTAGATCAGGAAGGGATCTCAGGTTTTAGTTTGGATTTGGGAGGATTAGGAGTAATGCCAGAGGAGGATCAGATTGAGGAGACTTCTGAAAGAAAGGTAAAAAAGTGGAGATGAGAGGGTTAATTCAGTCTCATTTTTAAAGTGCATTTTTTTTGGCCCGGTGCAGTGGCTCACACCTGTATTCCCAGCACTGTGAGAGGCTGAGGTGGGCAAAGCACTTGAGATCAGGAGTTCAAGATCAGCTTGGCCAACATGGTGAAACCTCATCTCTACTAAAAAAACAAAAAATAGCTGGACGTGGTGGCATGTACCTGTAATCCCAGCTACTAAGGAGGCTGAGGCAGGAGAATCACTTGAACTTGGGAGGCAGAGGTTGCAGTGAGCCCAGATCGTGCCACTGCCAGCCTGGGGGACAGAGCGAGACTCCGTGTCAAAGAAAAAAAAATAAAAAAATAAAGTACTTTTTTTCCCACCAAATTTGTAATTTATCACTTGTACAAGCCAAAGTTGAATAATCTCTTTGGCATATTTTTAACCAAGGCATTCACAATAAGATTTCTAGGTCATGTGTATATCTCTGTGTGTTTTAAAATTAAATTAAATTAAATTAAATTTTTGGAGATGGAATCTTGCTCTGTCACCTAGGCTGGAGTGCAGTGGCACAATCTCGGCTCACTGCAACCTCTGCCTCCCAAGTTCAAGCGATCCTCCTGCCTCAGTCTCCTGAATAGCTGGGATTGCAGGCACTTGCCACCAAGCCAGGGCAATTTTTGTATTTTCATTAGAAATGGAGTTTCGCCATGTTGGCCAGGCTGATCTCCAACTCCTGACCTCAGGTGATCCCCATGCCTTGGCCTCCCAAAGTGTTGGGATTATAGGCGTGAGTCACCACACCTGGCCTAAAATTTTATATTATAGCCGTTCAGAAGTAGTCCAGCTTCCTGCCAAATAATCACCAATATAGTATAGTACTATTTCTATTTTATGATTTGGAGAGTAGAGACACAGAAAAATTATGTTTTAAATTTTGTTCATAGCCGCTAAGGCAATACAAACCTACTCTTGGGCACTAGATTGAAAACATTAATTAAAATTGTAGTACAGCAGCCTGTACCATGCATGTATTGGATTTACATATAGTATAAATGGAAATCCATAATCACATATTTCAGCATTTTAGTATTTAGTAATTCCACTTAAAGTAATTCAGCATTTAGTATTTAGTAATGAGCAGGCCAGGCGCAGTAGTTCATGCCTGTAATCCCAGCATTTTGGGGGGCCAAGACGGGTGGATCACCTGAGGTCAGGAGTTCAAGAGCAGCCTGGCCAACATGCTAAAATCCTGTCTCTACTAAAAGTACAAAAATTAGCCTGGTGTGGTGGTGCTTGCCTGTAATCCCAGCTACCTGGGAGGCCAAGGCAGGAGAATCACTTGAACCTAGGTGGTAGAGGTTGCAGTGAGCCGAGATCACACCACTGCACTCCAGCCTGGGCAAGTGAGACTCCACCTGAAAAATAAAATAAAATAGAAATAAATAAGACTGTCCTAAATAGGAAATGTGGTCTTTTAAAATAGAATAAGGGGGCTGGGTGCGGTGGCTCATGCCTGTGGCTCCCAGCACTTTGGGAGGCCGAGACGGGGGGATCATGAGGTCAAGAGATCGAGACCAGCCTGGTTAACATGGTGAAACCCTGTCTCTACTAAAAATACAAAAATTAGCCAGGCATGGTGGTGGGCACCTGTAGTCCCAGCTACTCAGGAGAATCGCTGAACCCAGGAGGTGAAAGTTGCAGTGAGCAGAGATCTCACCATTACACTCCAGCCTGGGCAATAGAGTTAGACTCCGTCAAAAAAAAAAAAAAAACAGAATAAGGAATCAAGTAGATTATTTTATTTAATAAGTAAGTTTAACATAAACTACAGATGAAAAGGCCTACATAAATTACTGATGGCATTTAGACTTAATGAACACTTATACTTTTTAAAATTTTATAAATATTTTCATCTAATCTTAAAACAATAAATAGGAACTCATTATAAACATACCATCACTATAATGTAGTTATAAATAAACAAGTTCATATTTTAGATGGAGAAGGTGAAGTCAATCCAATAACACAATGTGAGTTATTGATTGGTATAGACATAGAAATAGAAGATAGTGGGAGAGAGATCCAAGATGGCCAATTAGCAACAGCTCAAGATTGTAGCTCCAAGTGAAAGCACAGAGAGCGAGTGGACGCCACAATTTCAGATGAATTTCTGTTGCCCACAAACTGGGAGCTACCCAGAGGAGGAGCCACATGGGTCACCAGCGCGACTCTTTTGGCCAGTGCAGCTGTTTTGCTGGTGCCCCGGCTTGGCGCAGCGCTTCTCAGTGCAGAGTATACGGGACTGGGTGCCCTTTGAGTTGGGCTCGGCTGGTCCCATCCCCACAAGGAGAACAGCAATTGGAAGCGCTGAGGACTGAGAGTTTCACAGTAAGCACAGCTGAACCCGGGAAGGCCTAGCTCTGTGGGGAAAGGCTGTCCGCCGAAGGAAAACTAAGAAACAGAAAAAATTTCATCACCAACAAGCTGGCCGTCTACTCAGACCCAATCTGAAAGTCGGCAATTACAAAGATGACAGGTGGATAAATCCACAAAAATGGGAAGAAACCAGTGCAAAAAGGCTGAGAACACCCAAAATCAGAATGCCTCTCCTCCTACAGGGGATCACAGCTCCTCATCAGCAAG
>CAUYLG010049391.1:0-58176 GCA_963573385.1 Cacajao melanocephalus | reverse complement strand
TGAGTCACGCCTGTAATCCTAGCACTTTGGGAGGCCGAGGTAAGCAGATCATTTGAGGTCAGGAGTTCGAGACCATCCTGACCAACATGGTGAAACCCCGTCTCTACTTAAAAGTACAAAATTTTAGCCGAGTATGGTGGCACGTGCCTGTAGTCCTAGCTACTCAGGAGGCTGAGGAAGGAGAATCTCTTGAACCTGGGAGGTGGAGGTTGCAGTGAGCCGAGATCACACACTGCACTTCAGCCTGGACAACAGAACAAGACTCTGTCCCTCTGCTCCCCCCACCCACAAAATTCTGAAACAATTCTGATTAAAATTAAGGTTTATGCCTTTTTTTCCCCACTGTAAAAGTAGGTATTACTTTAAATTTTGAGGTAAATGCAGGAAAGCCAAATATCTTGGTATTTTAGGTATATTTCCCTTCAGTTTTTTTTTTAATTATAGACTTATAAGAAGTTGCAAAAATAATACAAAGAGTTCATTTGTATCCATAACCCAGCTTCCCCCAGTAATAACATCTTACATAACTGTAGTACGTTAATAAAATTAAAATTGTCATTGGCATAATGCAGTAAACTTAACTTAGATCTTATTCAGATTCACCAGTTTTTGCATTTATCTGTTTATATTTTATGGGTAGATGTTATGTCTTTAAAAAATCAAGAATCTATGTCAATCTGTTTGACTCTCTGGATCTCTATTTCTATTCTTATAAAAAAAATAGAATTGTATTATCCATATTATTTGGTAGCTCATTTTTTTTCACTTGTAAGAAGTTGTGGCTTTTCCATTTTTTAATTCATGATTTTTATGTATACAGAATATTTTAACATATAGGGTGAATATAAAATTATTTCCTAATCCTTTTGTATTATATTGGCATTTGGATGGTTTCTCTTTATTTGTGATTATAAATAGGCAGATAGACTTGCATCTTTGGGCTTGGCATTCCAAAGTTTCTCTCTCTCTCTCTCTCTCTCTTTCTCTCTTTCTTCTCTCTCTTTCTCTCTCTCTCTCTGTCTCTCTCTGTGCATGTGTTTGTGTGTTTCTCATCTTCCTTCTGGCAAATTCTTAGCACATTTCAATATATATTGTCAAGTCATTCTCCAAAAAATTAATAAATATTGTAAGTTTCTACCATCTTTTTCCTTATGAAACATTTGAAGAATAAATAAAAATAATGATTTAGAGGACACTCAACACTGAATTTTGTGAAATCTTAATATTTTGTCACATTTGTTTCAGATATTTTTATCATAAGCAGTAAAACATTACAGACACAATTGATGTTCCTTGTGCGTCTCTCCCTATTACATGGTATTTACAGAAACAATCTAAGAATAATTTATAAGGCTCAATGAAAAGAAAAAGTTCTTTCTGGACATTCTAAAATGATTGATTTTATTCCCCGTCTTTAATAACAGCTTGTATTCAACATCTTTCCATGGACATGAGCTAACTGTTGAGCAGAGTGAGTTAATAAATATGCTCTCTGCCTTCTGGGAGCCTGCACTGTAGAGCAGCATGCCATCAGAACATTGCAGCGTGTCATTTTGCGTGTGTTATAACCTGAAAGAGAAAGACGTGGATAGTTAAGATGAAGATGTAATATGAAAAAAATATAGTCTTAAAGTCCAAGTTTAGAGAACATTAATTTCAATGCTTGTCTATTAATCTCTCTTTTTCCTATCTCTCCTTAACCAAAGTAACATAACACACATCAGCTAGTTGGGTTCCTCCTCTCCTGAATGGTGCTGCTGCTGCTGCTCTTTCCCTTTCTTCTTTTCCTAATTTCCTTCTTTGTTCATTTCATTATTGTTGTAATCAGGAATACATATTTCTGTTTTCTCCAAGAAATACTAGCTGGCACAGGGAGAGTACACCCTCCCTTCCACTCCCTCCTGGATCTCTAGGTAATTCTGAGGTTTCTTCAAAGTTATCTACTTGTGGCCCTGGGGGCATCCTGGATTGTAGGTCTGGTTTCTAGGAACCTGCTCTTGTTTGGAGTTTGGTTCTTTATAAGCTCATCATGACATTTCTGATTTGCTTGATTGGGGATCACTGTTCCTAAGAGTGTCCCTAAGTGTTACCATAAAAAGGAATGACTGATGAAGTGTGCTTTCCTTTAAAAAGTGCACTTTTAAGTTTACCTTAGTAGCACTGTATTTGATTTAAATGTACTTATGCCTTGAAACCTAAATGTTTTTATCTTTTACTTTTGACTCTTAATTATCATTTTATATTTTCTACCTTTTTAGATTAAATCAAATCCTATTTCCTCTCACTTCTTGGTTTTTCATGCATTTTTGTCTAGAATACAAATAAACAAGATAAAAGGTATCCTTAACTTCTTTGAATATACTGTCAGGCATGACTCACAACTGGAGAACCTTTAAGATCATTCATTCATGCCTTTTCTCTTCATTGACAGTGGACACAGTTCAGATAACAGGTATTGATTTCCTGGAAGCTTTTCTTTCTATTCTTTTTCCTGTGGGCTGCATTTCTCATGATTGGCAATTCACCTAGTTTTAATCCAAGATGATCTGGCAGGGCTGAAGATGTCTGTGTTGTCCTTTCATGTCGAGATGGGACAGTCTGGCTAGAGATGGTGTGATGGGGCCAGATTCTGAGGATTCATACTCATGTAGAAAGGATTGGTGGGACTAAGGAATGCCTCTTTGTGTCAGTTTCTCTGTTAAAATAATTATCTGTACTATGGAGAGATGTGCTTTCCAAGTACTTTTATAAAAACAATATCCCTAGTGGTAAATTAACATAAGGCTATTATTTTGTTCCAAGTAAGCAATTACCCAATTTGGATGGTTTCCTGGAATAGTGAGTTGATACTTCCCAAGGCCAAGTATCTGTAATTTAGATGGGATATCACTGTGTGAATAAAGCAGAATGATGCCCTCTTTAAAATACTTAAAGCCTGCTCTGTTTCTGTGCAATAGTAGTCTATGAGCTAGTCATTGTTTCTGCTGAGCACTAACCATTGACCTTATAGGACTCTTTATTTTCTTTGTGAATGTGTCAAGAGAGTATATTACATTTCACATTTATTCACACTTACAGGCTTTTATTTTAAAATAATTATTGAGCATATGTTGTGTGCCATTAATGAATTAGCACATAGTCCCTAGTCCCTGCCTACAGAAAGCAGAGTCTGAGAACACAAAATTACACAAAAAAGAACATGGATACTTAAAACCGGACATGCACTCATACCATTTTCTTTTCTATTTTTTTTTAATATTACTATACTTTGAGTATACATGTGCAGAATGTGCAGGTTTGTTGCATAGGTACACATGTGCCGTGGTGGTTTGCTGTACCCATCAACCCATCATCTACATTAGGTATTTCTCCTAATGCTATCCCTCCCCTAGCCCCCCAACAGGCCCTGGTGTGTGATGTTCCCCTCCCTGTGTCCATGTGTTCTCATTGTTCAATGAGAAGGGAGTGGAAAAGATTTTCTTTAAAGGATCAGATTGAATATTTTTGGCTTTGCAGACCAGACCCGTTCCATTGCAGCCTCTCAGTTCTGCTATTGTAGAGCAAGAACAGCCACAGAGAATACACAAAAACAGTTGAGTGTTGCTGTGTTCCAATATCGTTTTCTTTGCACAGACACACAGTGGACCAGTTTGACATGTGAATTGGAGTTGGCTGACCCCAGCCCTAAAACTTTGGATTCTTTGGTATTAGTTTTTCTTACTCTTTTCCTGTTTGCCTCTAACATTTGCCTTTATAGTATTCCATATTTTTCAAACATCTCCCTATTTCCATCTTTGTTATCACAATCACTTCATTGTTTGAAAACACTCTAAATGATAACCATCCACTTGTGTCCTGCTCCTGCCCATCCTTCCCATGGCCACACAGCTCTACCTTCCTAGCTTACCTTAGCCAGTCTCCTCATCTGTTAATCTGTGTCATAAGAGTAATTGTCTGATGTGGTTATTGAAAGGAGTCAATGAAATGTGTATAACATTATGATCATGGAAGGCATGGAACACTCTCACAGTAACACATTAACACAGAATACTTGAGTCTCAGAGCCTGACTGTCTGATACCTATACCAGTGGGTCACTCATTATGTGTGGACCTCAGGTAGGAAACTTGTCTCTACCTCAGTTTCCCCATATGTAAAATGAGGATGATAGGATGTGATAGGCCCTTGAATAACGGCATTTTGTTCTACTTTGTTTTGTTATAACACTGATGTAGAAAAAACAATTCTTGGGCAGGGCCACTGTCTGTGTGTGTTGTCTGCATGTTCTCCCCATGTATGGGTGGGATTATTCTGGGCACTCTGGTTTCCTTCCACATCCTAAGGATATGCATGTAAGGTGAACCGGCATATCTAAATGGTCCCAGTCTCTGTGTGTGTGTGTGTGTGTGTGTGTGTGTGTGTGCACGCGCGCGCACCCTGGAATAGGATGGTGTCCTCTCTGGGGCTGGTTCCTGCCCTGTGCCCTGAATTGCTGAGATAGGCTCCAGCCACCCAGAACCCTGAGCTGAATAATTAGGTAAATGATGTTCTTACTTGTTCTTATTTATCTTTCTTAAATATAGAGGTAGCTCACATTTATTTCAGTGCTTAATATTAGAAGTGTTTTGGGTCCTTATTTAGAAACTTGATAATGTTTTTGTGACCAGAAATATGCCCTAGGAACTTAACTCTTGTTTATATCAATTAGCCTATGGTGAAATTAGTTTCCTTATATATCATTTTGCTTAAAGTCTCCATTTCCAAAAACCTATCGATGATGTTAAATGAAGACCTATTGCATTTACCTCACAGAGTCCGTATAAAGATTACATGAGTTAATTTGTATTAAATGCTCATAGTATTGTCCTGATACAGTTTTTAAATTTTCCCCCTGATGTTTATAGATGAAAGAAAGGCTTAGACATGCTAATTTGTCTGCAGTCCTATAAATAACTAGCAAATGACATGGCTAAGAT
Source organism: Cacajao melanocephalus (assembly GCA_963573385.1). Taxonomy (NCBI): domain Eukaryota; kingdom Metazoa; phylum Chordata; class Mammalia; order Primates; family Pitheciidae; genus Cacajao; species Cacajao melanocephalus. Next base: position 53,201 of record CAUYLG010049391.1, on the reverse strand, counting down.
TCGAACTCTAGCCTGTTGGCCTCAAAGCCCAGGCCTTAACACTATCCTATATTCCTTCCACATCCATCGGCTCCTTACCACATTCCCTAATTTAGAATTAATCTCTTTTTAATTCTGTGCTTAGTTTCTCTGTCAGAAAATTTGCCACGTTTTGCTTCTTATCATAGTTATTGCAAACCAGGCTTCCTTTTGAGGGTGGAGAAGATGTTCCCAGTTATAATTTTTCCCTTTCCTTCACAGTCTCAGATCTAATCAACAGAAGATTGTTATCAAATTTGTTCAATGGAAACACTTTTGAATAGAAAAATTATTATAGATAGTTAATATTTGGGATTCTAATCTGTTGTCTTATGTGATAATGAATTATTTTTTGTAAAGATTATATATTCACCACAACTTTAGTATGTAGATAATCAAATGTAGCCTTCATCTTTCAATTGTTTCCAATATATTGGCTTTGGGTTGATTTAACTTTAGAAAAAGAGCCTAAAGTGCTTTTGTTTTATTGTTTGTTTATAAATTATGATGAAGACTCATGTATATAGGAGGTCATCAAGGAAATAAATTGTAATGTTATTCTAAGAAGGAAGCTCATAACAGAAAGTAAATATAAACCTGAACTTTTTAGTTATTTAATAATAAATATATGCAGAGTGCAGAAATCAGTAACTGAGAGCACAGATAAAGTTGCAACATTATGACTACTAAATATGGTTGTGTTGGAGGAAGCTTTCAAAACAGTTATTTCATACAAAGTGCAATATGGCACTTTTTGAGAATTTCATATTATAGGCCACACTGTTAAAAATATATTAAGATTTGTTCTTGGAATGAGAAAGGATAGTGGAATTGAGAGGAACATTTTAGATTTTACCAATTTAACTTTCTGTAGCTCGGTAACCCAATTTGCAGATTAAAAGCTATGAGTTACTCTCTGAAGAAAAAGCCTATCATGCCCTCTGAAAGAAGACTTTTTTTAGTATCAGTCTTATTCCCTTTTATAATATTTTAAGAGTAAATACATATTTAAATTAAGTTTTAGCCCTCAGAAAGGGGAAGGATGGAAATTAGCAGGGATGAAAAAATTGATGGGAAGAGAAGAATCATGTGAACAATTGTTACTAGTCACTTCTGGCACTCAGAGTTTAAGACCATGGAGGACAGGTTCCCTAACTCTTAAAAACCCTTCAGACACTCACACACATTCACTGACTTAGCTCAATGTATGAACCAAATACATGCCCCAGTCTCATTTGATGAACAAGGCCACAGTCAAACATAGAATGGGCTGAAGTTAAATTAGGAAAGACAGAGCAGACTCAGGGTAGGCTAAGGTGAAGAAGAGAACAAATCAGATTCAAACAAGATTCTTGCAAAGGGCTGAGTCCAGGCTTTTATGCTGGATGTGCATTAGCAGGCATAATGGGGAAAAGGCAAGGAAAAATACAAAATTACCTCTTTTTTTATTTTTTGAGATGGGGTCTTGCCATGTTGCCCAGCCTAGAGTCCAGTGGCTATTCACAGGAAGGATTGTAGGAGAAAATAGAAAATTATGTAACATAAGAAGTCCAGAAGGAATTTTAAAAGCTATCTTCTTTACAGATCTCTTTGGGGAGGCCCTCAGCCCTGGGTCTGAGAGCTCAGATGATGAAGGTGCATCTTTGACTCCTTTAGAAGGACAACAAACATTTCTCTAGTGACTATTTATTTACAGGAGCCAAGATTCTTCTCATTTCATTTGCCCTGGAATGTATCCCTCTGCCTCTTAAGTTATGAAATATGACAATCTCAAAGTTTCTTTGAATTTGCCAAAACTGATAGATCTTAAGAATTTTATATTGGTCAGACGAGCCTAGGATATGCTGCAGAAATAACCCCCAAATCTTCCTAGTACATCATAGCCCGGGTATTTCTTGCTCATCCTACAAATTGATCTTGGGTTATTAGGAAGATATGCCCCAGGTCATTTATCCTCACTCAGAGATATAGGCTGACAGTAGAGTGAACGTTTGGGATGTCACTGGCCTTTGTGTCAGGGAGGCAGGGAGAAAGATACTTGGTAAGCACCCACTGGCTCTTGGAGACGACTTTGCTTGAATTCCTTCTCTTATGAGGCCCTGGGCCACAGAAAACGACATGGCCATGCCTCATTTCAAGTAGGTATGAAAGTTCAATCTTACAAATTCCTGGAAGGAAGGCAACCAAAATCATGGTGGACAGCAGGAATGATGATTGATAGCATATCTCTCTCTGTGATCTGAAGGTTCCATGTAGCCATTTATTATTTACTTTTCAGCTGTTTGAGGTTGATTCTGCTGAGAAAAGGCAGAAGCAAAATTTTTATGGCCCAGATTTTAGTTTCATAAAACTGAGTTTAGATGTTGTTACAAGTGGAAGAAATGCTTCTTTTTACCAGAAGAAAAATTTTAAATTATATTTTTACTTAAATTTTGTATTTGATGGTAGTTATGCTGATTATTAAGTTGATGAGTTAAACCAAAAGCCAAGCAAGCTAGACCATTAAAATTTATATTTTTAAATTTAAAAATATTTAAATCACCCATTCAGTATGTAAATACATGCTCAAATAACTCAAATAACACAAAAGTTTTATCGTATAAAAATAGACTATCCGTTTTCTATTACTGCCCTCCAATTTTTCTTACCCAGAATTGACCGCTATTATTTTTAATGCATTTTTTAATATTCCTTGTGCATTTACATAATACAAAACATAAACACACAGGCAACTTGCTCTGGCTGTGTAAAAAGCTAATTTTGAACATTGTTTCATATGTATACATCACATACATATTGCATTCCTTTTAATGATGCAAAATATTTATTTAAACTCTTAATAGATACTGATTATGAACCCTCCTAAATTGCTGAACAAATTTATTTGCTCACCAACATTATACAAGAATGCTGTTTTCTCTTCACTCTAACTATGTATTTTTTTTTTTTATATCGGTTCAGAGGGGCAAGTGATAATTTATAATTTTAATGTTCATTTTCTTGACTAGTAGGTTGAGCATCTTTTTTTTTATACTTGTCATTTTTATTTTGTTTTCATCAGTGGATAGCATGCTGAAATTGTTTGCCTATTGGATTTTTTAGTTTTTTCTTATTAACTAATAGAAACTCTTTAAATATTGCAAATATTTCTTTTCCTCATTAAATATGTTGAAAATATGCTCTCCCCTTACCCTGGCTTTATGTTCTCTTCTATTTTATGCACACACACACACAAACACACACACATTTGCATATATCTACACACACATGCACTCATCTGAGTGTCAAAATATAGGTAGTTGAGTGAAGTACATTTCAGAATCTGAATTATCCTTTTTCACTTGTCAGTTAATGGAAGTTTTGATTACTAAAATCCTTCTTCCTATGATTGTTTGAGGAAGAAGAGGCAATGAGAGTAGGATTTCTAGACTTTGCGGAAGTCATAGATTCTTGTTCCACAAGTGTTAAATCTTCTAAATGATCCTCTATGGAGAAATTCCTCCTATCTCAGAAAGTTACACTCTTGGCCCAAAAAAGTTTATGCGATGTGTGTGTATGTGCATAGGCATGGGTGAGGGTGTGGGGAGGATAAGTAGGGGAGGTTGTGTGTGGCTTAATACTAGTAACCAAAGAAACCAAAATTAAAACCGTGTTTCACTTTTCAAATTGAAGAACATTGGCAAGGCATGGTGGCTCACATCTGTATTCCCAGCATTTGGGAAAGCCGAGGCGGGCAGATCACAAGGTCAAAAAATTGAGACCATCCTGGCCAACATGGTGAAACCCCATCTCTACTAAAGATACAAAAAAAAAAAAAAAAAATTCTGGGTGTAGTGGCCGCGTGCCTGTAGTTCCACCTACACAGGAGGCTGAGGCAGGAGAATCACTTGAACCAAGGAGGCGGAGTTTGCAGTGAGCCACAATTGCGTCCCTGCACTCTAGCCTGGGTAACAGAGCAACACTCCATCTAAAAAACAAAACAAAAAAAACTGGAGAAGATTGAGAGTAATTTGTGTTGAAAGGAGTTAGATGTTAGATTTAGGGAGTGCTGATGATAATATAGATTAATTCAGTATTTCCAGAAAGCAATTTGATTATTCAATTTTAATGTGCATGCATGTGTTTCATTGTGGGAACCTAGCCTGCAAGTGTAATTAGAAAACAGTGTGGCCAATATTTGTCTGCAAGAAACATCATCCTAGGATCGTTTAAAATAATGACAATGTTGTAAAAGGCAATTAGTAACAACACAGGATTAATTTTATTATTGAACAGCCATTGAATGGAGGCAAACTATTAAACTACGTAAGTATGTTTGTATGTAGAAAGAATAAAAAATACTCCAAAGTATATTTTTTAGTATTTTTACAGTGAGCATTAGTTACTTTTGTAATCTGGGGAGACAAACCATTTAAAACCTGTCCACGAATTTAAAAGAACAGTGGAGAGACAGCACATAGAAGGCATTCAATTGACCTTTACTGAAATGATTTAATTTAAAATGAAATAAGAAACTTGTCATAGTAGAATATCAAATCTTTGAGCTGGGAGGCTTCTTGCAGGTCACTTGGTCTAGTCAGCCACAGTAAGCAATCGCTAACTTAGCCAATTGATATTGGTAGATTCATTACCTGTAATCTGCCTCTTGACTGTGCTGATTTGCTATCTCCTGCAGCAGTTCTGTTTCTGTGTAGCATTGCCTGCAGATCCTTCCCCCATTTGGATCTTCATATTGCCTCCTCCATAAGTACTCTAATTTTTTAAAAAAATTGTCTAAAGGTACTCTTAAAAAAATCCTAGGGTGTTAATATTTTCAATATTAAACTACTCTAAAATTGCAAACAATTGAAAAAACATCTAAGTTTAAGTTTGAGTAGTGCTTATAGAAGTAGTGTTTGTTTAAGGGCTTGGTTCTGTAATCAGACTGCCATGAGCAAGTTACTGTTGTTTCTTTGTATGTAAAATGGGGTTTTACATCTTTCCTTATTTCTACCACAGAATGACAACTTTACCTTTTTGTTAGTGTGTTAGATATTGATGGCTACAATTATACTGTATAACCAGGAACCAGGAAAATCTCTGTAGCACAAACTATTCAGAGTTTATTTCCATGTGTCTGCAGGTTGTCAAGGTGTCAGCTGATCTAGGTTGGGGGTGTTTGGGAGCATTGCTTCAATGCATGAATCTAGCTGAGGTGGGCTCCCTGCTTCTTTTGGGCTCTGTTTCTACCTGCAGATGTTCATTCTTGGTGCCATGTTGAGGAGGGAGCAGTTATACCCTAGGAGGCTGTTCCTGGAGAAGGTAGTGTGCAGAAGAGCTAGCCTCTGCTTGCATCATGTCTGCTGACCTTGCATGAGCCAAAGCAAGTACATGGATGAGCCCCAAATCAAGAGACATAGTTTCCATTCATGGAGGAAGGGTCAAGGGGAAGAGACAAAATATTTTTGCTAAGAGTAGGGCATTGGGAAGAGGTACTATTTTTGAACAAACATGAGATCAATCACATGGGAATTCACAATCATGATATTAATTACTTCTGTGCTATGCTGTAGGTAGTCAAATTCACTATTATTGAAATATATAGGGCCATTTGACCCTGATTAAATGATTCCTCCTCCTGCTGCTTTTTGTGGCTATTATTTTTTAATACTGCCACTATCTCTGTAGCTACTTTTAATCCACTGCTTCATTTCACACAGGACTCTTTGAGTGAATACCTGAAAGTGATATTCAGCTATTGAAAAAGAGCTTTTCTTCTTGCTTCAATACACTTTCCTGTTATTTTGCATTGTTACAACATTTGGTAGCCTGACTTTGGAAGAAATAGACCATTACTTTACTTGCATATTTTATCCTAATCCCCATTTTACTAAAAATGTGGCATATATAAAGCCTTTTCTTTTGGAAAAATGAGTTATATTTCCTTAAACAGTTATTCCATGTATCTACATGATGTCTGTGTTTTCAAAGGAAAACATTGATCAGTTAAGAGAGCACTGAATTGCAAAGGTTTATAAAAATAAATATTTTATATGAATGTACCTTCTTTGTTCAAATTATGAAGCATTTCAAATGTGCAGAAAGATCTTATCTATTCTTTGTGAAATTGAAGGTATCACATTTAATTGAAATAAAAAAAAACCATATAGCTCTTTCAGAGAAGAAAAGAACTTTTCAGTAGTTGTTTGTAGCAGGTACCAAAACTTCAGTCACACATCTGCCATTTGCCCTTTCACAATCCCCAATGCCTCTCACTACACTTACATACAATTTATTTCATCTATATAAAAAGGGTGACTTTTGTGATCTATACTCTAGTTTTATTCTTAGCAATAAAATCCACAAAGTCATCAGCTGAAAGTGTGATATATATATATATATATATATATATATATACACACACACACACATATATATATATATACACACACATATGTATATAGCGGACATCAAAATACATATTTATTAAAATAAAGTACACTGTGTACCATCTTAAATATCTAATTTACAGATGTCATTACCAGACATGGAATGCACTAGGAAACATTGTTTTAAGGCCAGCTCTATCAAACAAGAATATAACTTAGTTAAGTGACAATATATTTTTAAAGCAATCATTCACTTTTACTTTTCAATTATTTTTCAGGTTTGTGGAAGGAATGCTTAACATTTGTTACAATGCCGTTGATCGTCATATTGAGAATGGTAAAGGGGATAAGATTGCCATTATCTATGACAGTCCTGTTACAAACACTAAAGCAACCTTTACCTATAAAGAAGTTCTGGAGCAGGTAATATCATAAACTTTTTATATATATTGGAAGTCATATAGAAATCACTTAAATAGCATACATTCTCATCGTAGAGCCTTGAATTCTCTTAATGCATTGAAATATATTGCCATGTTTTTCTTTTGATACACACTGGAAATGAATACAGGTGTGTTAACTCATGTAGATGGTTTTTATAGCCTTCAGTTTATGTTTTACAGTGCTAAATGATGCTAATTTTACAGGGAGAGAATGGCAAATTCTGAGAATAGGTGTTAATCTTCCTCTGATCTTTACTCTTCATTCACATTACCATCACCTTTAACTGCTCCCCAGATCTTGTATTTTTGAAAGAGTCCCCTAACTGCTTTCCCTGTCACCAGACTCTGCTCATGTTAGATGATCACCAGAGTGTTCTTCCTAAGAAACAACATATTTCTCTCTATGCCACTTAAAAATGTATTTCTTAAAAAATGCTATTATCCAGAGAGTAAAATCCAGATTGCCGTGGTGTCTAAGACATTTTGGAATCTGATCATAGCATTCCTTCCCAGCTTCATTTTCCAAAATTCTTGGTCATGCACACAACCCTTTTTTTTCACCCTGGATGTTCTGTTATTCCATTAGACACTCCCAGGCCTTTGTATGCGTTCTTGGAATACGTTCATTCCTTTAGCTTATTTGCTCTTTTGAATTATTTCCCATTTGTGTAGTTCTTAGGTGGACCATGATATTAAGAGATGAGTTATGAGATTTTTCTTTTATTAACATTAGGGTAGAAATGAGGTTTCAGAAGTAATCATAAAAAGTATTTGGGAATTTTGGACTGTGGGAAAGTTATTCAAACTGTGGAACTTTACTTATATATGATTTAAAGAGAGGTAATGGTGTAAGGCAGGGTTTCTCAACTTCGGCACTATTGATATTTTGGATCAGAAAATATTTTGTTGTGGGTGTTGCCATGTACATGGCATGATATTTAGTAGCATCCCTGCCTCCTTGATGCTAATATCACACCCCCACCTCCCTGAGTTGCAACGTCTGCACATATTGCTGATGTCCGCTGAGTGGCAAGGTTGCCACTGGTTGAGAAGCAGAAGTTGAGCAGAGTCTGTCATGCTAGGGTTTGGAAGCATTTGCTTTGAAATGAAGGCTTTTAAAATTGCATTCTCTTCTTTTGCTTTTTGAACCCATTTAAGGGTTCCATTCCATTTTTAGAAAATTCCGTCAACTCTCCCTGACTGTTTGAAATTATATTCATTTGCATCAACAAGTTATTTTGCCTTGCAAGAAATTTCAAGAAAGGCATTCAGACAAAACAATTACCTTTCCAGTTCTGAGTTGTTGGAAATAAGAGAGAAAAGTTTACAGCAGCTTGCTTAGGCTGGCTATCAGCCTGGTTATAGCAACAAATTCCAATGTCAGCTGATTAAACATAAAAAAAGAACTTATGAAAAGGGAATACTGAAGAGCCAGACTTAGAAAAATGGTACACCCTAAGGGAGAAAGAGCAGTAATGAGGAGTTAAGAAGAATCCACAAATTGTCCAGTAACTTGACTCACTGCCTTGAGTCAATCTTCTAGATTGAAAGACAGAGTAGGAAAATCCATTGTGCTGAACCCCTATCGACTCCAGTGGGGATGGCACCAGGTTCGAGAGGCCAAAGAAGAGACCCAGAGCCAGCACACAACACGTGGAGTTTTACTGGGGTCTCACATACGGGGGAGAGTCCACTGGTGCAGTGGCAGGCTGGGCAGAAGAACAGCATGACTTGCCAAAAGCATGCTGTTTCTATAGCATCTTCACTTAGCACCATTGCTGTGACAGTCTCCACCTGGCAACTTTCATTTAACTTAAAACAAAGGGCCTCGATCCTGGACTGGATAGGGCTGAGATCTTCCTCATAAATAAGGAATGGATTTGTGGATTGGCCACTTCTGGATTTGTATTCCTTAGCTCAGAACTCTGAACACGTTCAGGTGTGCCTGCCACACGGGGTCTTTCTCAGAGTATAGTCACGTCATCACTGCCAGGGCATCTACCATATAGCACCTAGTTGGCCAAACTTAGGTGACTTGCCTAAACAACCCGTCAATGGGGAAGAAATCTCTTGTCGTCTTTTGATTTAATAGTAGGAACTGGGGCCCTGTCTCCCTCTAGGATGCAACCAAGGGGAATTTCAATCTAATAAGAACGGAGTTCAAATGCTGGGCAGTACAAAACAACAACAACAACAACAAAAAAAAACAAAATAATGCTGCAAATATGTTGTTTGGTATTTTATATCAGTCTGTAACTGAAAACTGTATTTTTGGAATTAAGTATTCAATGAGAGACAGATCTCACATTGGGAGTGAGTAAGAAAGGCACTCTGTTACCAAACGAGCTTGTTATTCTTATGAGGCTGTGTTCTATTATAGGAGATAATGTCGATTTCCTGAAAACCTATTATAATCTATGTTTTGTTTTAGGATGCATTTTCAGCTTTTAGAAGAGGTTTAACCTATTAAAAATTTTGCCTGTGGTTTTGGCATATTGCTGCACTCTCATGACTATACTGGCAAATTTTTACTAGTATAAAAATATGTAAGTTTATTTACATATTGCAAAAATAGTACCTATATTCACATATTGAAGTTGATACATAAACATCAGAGTCAAGGAAAAAGCTTTAGAGAAACATAAAATAAGATGAGTTGTTTCCATTCTCATTTTCTGTTGTTGGTTTTCAATTAATTACGTAAGTGTATGTGACAATTATACATATATGTTTTGCTTAGAAGCTTTTCTGCTAACTCATCTTGATTTTCTAATATTGAGTGTGGACTTTCAAATCCTTTCAGTGTTTGTGCTGGTTCCCTGGTTTCAGTTTAGCCTGACATCAAAGTACAGAAAAGGACTGTTTCTCTTACCTCCTGACAGCCTCTGATTCCCCAGGCTTTTCTTTTGTAATGTACTAAAGGAAGAACTGTTAGGGAAGAGAGAGAAGCATTGTGTGCTGCTTTGATTACCTGCTTCTGATTCCCTGTGGCCTTTATATTATTAAGTAGAGAAAACAGAGAAAGAAAGATTTAATGGGTAAATCCATTGAGAACAACCATAAAGAAGTGCCTTTGTACGTTACTTCTTTTACTCTCCCATGTTTCGTTTCTGCTGGAAGTTTCTGACTAGGTAATGCTTGACTAAGTTAGTTTGTATTTCTTATTTAATTAGTGAGCCAACACATTTTAGGCTACCTCGTCTTACTAACATGGAAGATCTGAAAATTTTACAGAATGATTGAGAAGCAGAGGTTTTCTACAACTATCATCTTTTCTGTAGATCTGAGAATATTTTACATAACGCTTTATTAAGGTTTTTGTACAGAGATTTGGACCTAGTTCAAGATCCATCATTCATTCAATAAATATTTGTTTTGTATGCCAAACCCTGATAGGAATAAGATATACAAAATAAATGAACCCATTTCTTATTGTCAACGAGATAAGAAAACATGTGAACAGGCAATCTCAATATAACCGAATCAGGGTCATGATAGGGCTTAATGTTATATTCTGTAGGAACACGTGTCAAGGCAGCCAACTTAACCAGAGGTAAATAGAGTCTAGGGAGATTTCTGGAAGAATCAATGCCTAAAATTATCCTGATTGTGTGTACCCTGTTCTTGAAATAATTTTTCCTCCAGATATCTTATGGTCCATGCTACCTGAATGTTCTGTTCTCAGTGAGATATTTTCTGACCATGCTAAATATAAATGTTCCTTTCCATATCACTTCATAAATTTATTTTTTCACTTTCTTTTTAAATTTAGCATTGATTACTCAGTGTCATTCCTTATATTTTATTTATCTGTCTTTAGCATCATTTTCTCTTCTAGAATGTAAGTTCCATAAGGGCAGTGACTTTTTATTTGCAGAATAGTCCCTTGCATGTAGTGAATAGTTGTTGAATAAAGAATGAGTCAATGAAAGAATGAATAAATGAAATACTTTTTGAAGTTTCTAAGTGAATCTAGCTTCCTTTATTGCAGAAACATCTTAGATTTAATTATATTAGTAATGGAATTGGATACTTTCCAAGGAAATTCCAATTCTATCTGCGAAGGATTTTAATTTATTTACATTCAGCTTGGTAGTTCAAGATGAATATATCCTGCTTGGATTTCCCACACTTATAACTCAGAAGATCTGCATTATGGAAGACATGTATGTTTTCATTGTATCCTTACTCTTATTTGCTCTTTTCAAGTTAGTTGTTGCCATATTAAGCCTCAGTGAAATAAAAGGTATGTGTGAGAGTCTATTTATATGTGTATGTATATCTTAAATATGTATATATAGCACAAGTCATTTTAAAGTATCATCATATTTATTTTGACCACGAATTTTGTTTTGAATTTACTTCTGTGTGTGGCAAGTGTGCTCTGTTTTTTATTTCAACAATTATGAATTTTTAGGTATGTATTCACTAAGTAAGAACGTGACCCCTGAAGGGCGCTTGAAAAATTTTCGTGAATACATGTATACTGGGAAAATTGACATAACCAATTGTGTACTAAATTTTCCTGATTTAATTCAAACTGCAAATGCCTATTATCTTAACTAATGGTAATTTTTTGAAATATAATTATGGCAGTAGTTGTAATTATAAAGGTCAAATAATTTAGAGGAGAAAATTAGTCTGAAATCAAGGGCCATGTCCCATGAGAATTCTTCCTCCCAACCCCTGCCCTCTGGGATATTTTCTTCAAAGTCTGTATTCCGTCTACTCAGACATATGTCAGAGTAAGATAAACTGACATTTCTTCATCTGTCATATCAGTATTGCCTTAAGAAAACACTTTGGACACAAAAACCAGGACATGCAGAAATTCAGCCCTGTCAATGGTTGTCGTGTTCAGGGGAAAGGATGCAGTAGCTTGTATTGTTTGTTTTCTTTCCTTAAATTTCCTAAATAAACAATAAAAACTTCATTTATAGTATAGTCAGTGCCACTAAAAAGTGTATCTCTGTAAGTTAAATTACCTTTCTGTGCTTGGTAAATAGGGGAATGATGCTGGTATGAGATAGGAGTTATAGTCCTTCATGCATTTTTTTTCCTAGTATGCAATTTTTGAACTTTTATTAATATATACGTTCATATGGAAGAACAGATCACAAGAATAAATTTTGTTAGATTTTCACAAACAGAATAAATCCATATAAGCAGATAAGCAGAGTATTTCCAGGCCCCCAGAAGCCCTTGTTATGCCTCTGTTTAGTCATTTCTTAGCCCCCCACATGATTGCTATTCAGACATTTGAAGGTTTACCCGCTTTTGAGCTTTATACAAATTAAATAATACAGTATACTCGTTTGTGTCTGGATTTTTTCACTCAACTTTCTCTTGATGAGTTTCGCTCATTTCATTGCAAGAGGTTGTAGTTTGGTTATTTGGGTAATGTCTGGTTTGGGGCTATTATAAATAATGTTGCTATGAATATGTTTGTACACAAATTTCATTGACAATATTTATGCATGTGTGTTGGGGATGTGCTTAGGAGTAAGATGAGTTGTTCATAGGCTGTGCACACATTGGGCATGGGTAGATAGTGCCAAACAATTTTCCTCAGTTGTTGCACTAATTTATATTCCTATCTGCAGTGTATGAGAATGCCAGCTGTCAACACTTGGTGTTGACAATTCCAGATCTTTCCAGTTTTGCCCTTTACAGTGAATGTGTAATGGTATTGCATTGTGATTTGAATTATTTTCCCCTAATGACAAATGAAGTTGAATTTCTTATCCTGTGCTTAATGGTCATTTGTTTTTTATTTCATTTTATTTTGTGTTTGCAGAGATGATATCTCGCCATATTTCAGGCTGGTCTCAAACTCCTGGGCTTAAGCAAGACTTCTGCCTCAGCCTCTCAAAGTGTTGGAATTACAGGTGTGAGCCTCCAGAAATTTGAGAATTACAGGAGGCTGATGATGAGAAAAGAATGGTAGAAAGTGAGGTTAGGGGAGTATCCAGGAATCAGATCACGTAGAACTTTGCAGTGCATGATCAGACTATGTCTGATTCTAAGGATGATGGGAAGCTCTGTATTGTCAAAGAAATTACTTTGGCATCTCTGAAGATGAAGTGACTGTAGTGAGTAAGATTGGAAACAGGGAGATGACAAAAGAATAAGCACCCCATAACTTAAATCCCCTTAGAAACCGCAGTATTTATTTGCATATGGGAAATGAAGGGATGGGATAGATACAGTCTGCGCTGTGAGATTCTGGAAGCTATTCTGCGTATGTGCCTGGTCTTGGATCCCTGGTTACATCCAGTGTGTTCGAAAGACATCTGATTGAGCCTATTATACAGACATTACGTGTAAATGCCCTGCTTCCCTTCCATGCTTTCAGGTCTTTTGTGACCATTCTAGGAAATTGTTTCTGTGTAATTTTCAAGTAGAATTCTGGGAAAAGAAGATTATCTGTTGTAGTACTTTAGTTCTCTTTCTTTTACACACACACACTTTAAAGATGATTTTCATCATTAAACATTTACTTAATAATTGATACACTATCCCCCCTTCACGTAAATTTTTAAATGTTTGGTCAGAGGCTAAGCTGCTGAAATAAGGATGTGTAATAATATAGTGGCTTAAATTTTTTGAAAAATGTATCTCTCTTACATAATAATCTAAAGATGATGAGGTTTAGCTTGGCATGACCCAGGATTATTAAATATTATTGCACCTTCATCTTCTAGCTCATTGCTTTCATCTGCATCATTGAAGCTGAGTCAAAGACATGTATGACTCAACTCTTGGGAAGGTGGAGGAGGATATAGAGGAATGGACATGCTATTTTAATATCTACACAGAGAAATATCATATATGCCTTCCACACACATCCCATTTGGCCATCAGCTGCTAGGAAGGCTGGAAAAAGTAGTGTAGGTAGAGAGATCTTGATGGGGAGCTAGGAGTTCCTGCCACAAATACTTTAATTTCACAGGTGAAATAAATATCAGATCTTACATGTAAATAATTGTAACTTGTTCACGTCAATAAATTGTAAGTCCAGGGAAATAAATAATAGCTGAAAATGAAGTGTTATAGGTGGCATGCTAGAGATGAAGAACAAAGGCTTCTTCAGTGATGTATTCCTCAGACACATACTAAATGCTTATTGTGTATTTATTGGATTAGACAGTGGAGTCATAAAGATGAAGTAAAACATGATTTTTGAATTTAAGGAGTTTATAGTTTGCCCAGTGAGAAATACGCAAAAGCTATCGAATGTAGTGTGATAACGTAATAACAAAGCTTCCTACATTTTTAGCACGGACCAACCTGGCCACAGTAGTTCAGAGAAGGCTTCACTGTGGAAGTGACGTAGAAGCTGGGTCATGTGATAAAAATAGAAGTGTGTGCCCCATACATACGTAACCTTTCCACAGGTGTTCCTTTGAAGGTCTGAAGAAGATTTATCCAAGAGGTGGATTTGACATAGTTAAAAGTGAAAATGTGCACCCCGAGGACAAAACTGACTGCTTTTGTTGGCTTAAGTTCTAGGCCAACAAGACCAATTAAGTAGGAAACAATAAAGAAAGGTCGTTGGTGAATAAAGGAAGGAGACAGAGGAGACAGGCAGTCAAAGTTTGGGAGGAAGAGAATAGAAGAGTAAGTGTCCTTACAAGTGAGTTGAGGAGCACTGGTCACAATGAACACTTGTACCTGTTATACAGCAGTGTAAGGACAGCTGAATGCATCAACAACTTTCTGTTTCTGACTTTTAAAAATTAACATATGAAACTATAAAATCATATGACCTAGCATAATTTTCATAACAAGTAGAGGATAAAGCTAACTAACTTAAATTGAAGGACACTGAGTGGCTAAAGTGATGCAAATTAATGTTTTAGAACATTTTGAGTATATAAGACAAAGTATTTTTCACGTAAGATTTTTTGAAATAGATTAATATGTAGCTATGAAAAACGATGCCACTAAATTATTTTAATTCATTTGGAAGTTTTATGCTCATATTTGTGCACTGTGTAGATATATGTAATACTTAAGTAAAATGAATTTGAATAAATCAATAAAGGTTGCATTCAGTAGAATTATTGTCAAGATTAGAGACCTTGGAGATATTGATTGTTGATTTTCTCATGCCATACTTGATTTAAAAGCATTTCATTTCCACTACAAAGCTGAATAATATGAGGTTTATCATGCATAGGTTTTATGGGAAATTTGATATATTTAAGAATGTTTATCATGAATTCTTGGCACATATGATCTATGTTTGCTTTATTAGTTACTAGCATACTCATTGTATTTGTGAATTTTTCTTTTTTTTAATGTGTATGGATCCTTTGGTTGAGTGATGTAGATGTTTTTAAAACAGAACCAGCTATTGCAATGATCTCATGTCCTTGTACCACTCCTGGGATATTTAGCAAGTTCTCTATGAGACCTTCACATATATTGATTGGCTTTCGGGATATATCGATCAATGAAACTATAAAGGTTAACTGGAACATTGCCCAATGCTAGGAAGTGTGGTTGGTTTACCAGAGTGGTTGTCATGTTTTATGTACTGCCTGTAGAAGTGCTGGGGGTGTTTGTTTAATTAGAACTTTGATTAAATCATCACTGCAGAATTGATCTAAACAATGCAGCAGGATTCCTGTTGACATCTTTTATATTTTTCTTTAAGAGAAAAAAGCCTCTAAGAAACCAAATTGGCATTTCTTTTTCTTGAAATAGTGAGGCATATAAATGCTTTATAAAGACAAAACATTTTTACACACTTTTGGTATTGATTTAAATTATTTTTATTTTAATGTATTATTAAGCCTAGGACTTAATGTCCTCTTTTTACGAATAAGTACATATATAAAGCCAAATCTGAGTCATAGGCAGTGTAAGAACAAACCCACAAAGCCAATCAAGCACAACATGACAATATTAATTTAATATTATGACTGATATTGTTTTGCTGGAGCTGAATGACTGATTGCAAAATGGGTTTGATGCTGTGACCCTGGGGCTTTGAGTTTGGTGACATGTTCCAGTGGTACCTCAATTCTCTTGTCACATATTAGTAATTGAACTTTCATAGAGCCTTCAATTTCAATTATACGATGTACCATAACCTTATCTGACCTTTACTTATTATGCATGAGATTACAAAAGTAAACACAAATAAACACAGTGAAATTGCATGAGTGCTCAGATAATCCAGAGTATACTATATTACATTATTTAATTAATTTATTTAGAGATAAGAGTGTCATTCTGTTGCCCAGGCTGGAGTGCAGTGTCATGATCTTGGCTTACTACAGCCTCTGCCTCCAGGGTTCAAGCAATTCTCCTGACTCAGCCTCCCAAGTAGGTGGGACTATAGGCACATACCACCATACCCAACTAATTTTTGTATTTTTCGTAGAGACGGGGTTTCACCATGTTGGCCAGGATGGCCTTGATCTCCTGACCTTGTGCTCCTCTTGCCTTGGCCTCCCAAAGTTCTGGGATTACAGTCGTGAGCCACCGCACCTGCCCTACTACTTTTTAATTATATCAAAATAAAAACACAAAGTTAAAAGATTCTCACCGAGAACTCATTGACCCTGAGACTATCTCCGCAGACTCTACTTGGAGAAACACTACAATAAACAATTTATTAGATCAAGAGAAAAGGAATCTGGCATTCATTAACAGTGTAAATTAATGTTCTTCAAAAAATATTCTTCATTAGCCATTTAATGCATTGTATAGTCATAGTTTTAAAGTAATAACTTTGTTTCACATTTTGCATATTGTATAAACAAATATGCAGGGCAGTTATCATACTATCACATTATGTTCACTGAAGGAATATAGCCTTATCTACATGACTTACATATATTTGCTTTGAATTGAATACTCTTTATTAATATAGTAGATTCTATACCTTTTCAAGCACAAATTTGGAAAACTGTGTACATTAGTGACAAAATTATGGTAGATTTTTCAGAATGCTTGTATAAAGGTATGTGAATGCATAATTGTGAGAAGTTTCTTCTCTAATAGTTGGATTTTCTTCTTCATTTTAGTCTAAGTGGATTATATATTTTTAAAATATAAAGCTTGCTTCAGCACTTGGAATATTTTCTTTACAAATACTGTAGGAAATGTACAGAAAGTAATCAACTTTGAATTGTGCTATGTTTTAAAAAAATCATTTGAAAACTCTTTAATAGGAATTTGCACTCTATTTCTGTATATATCTATGAATGGTACTTTTCTGAGTAGTGTTTGGATTCCAGCCTGGCCACCCAACTGCTTAACATATAATACAGCTGAAATACAATGCATTAGCAGTGAAAAATATAAAATCAATATTCTTGCAGTACTCATAACTAAAGGAGGGAAATAAATGAATATGAATTAAAAATTATTGGAAATGTTAGTGTTAGAGAAAAGCAGATTCAATTAAATATCTCCTGAGGTGGGATCAGTTGATTCCTGGGGTGAGCGGTGGAGGGAAAGGGGCAGTCATGGATATAATCTCCAAAGAATGAAAGGAACGCTTTGCAGATTTTGCAAGCCGGAAACAGTTACAGAAGAGGATCCTAAAGTTTTGCTTTTTTTTGGTAGATAGAAGGTGAAGAAAGGATAGAGAATATATGTAAATTAGGGCTTATAACTTTTAAAGTGTCTATTTTAAACTTCTCGTATTCTTATATAGTACAATAAAACTGCATTTTTTAGATAGTATGCATTTTTAGACACAATACCTATTTAAATACCACAGTTTTTTTTTTTTCAACTTTTCTATTCGAGGGTACATGTGCAGGTTTATTACATGGATAAATTGTGTGTAGTTGAGGTTTGCTGTACAGATGATCCCACTACTCCAGTAGTGAGCACAGTATCTGACAGGTTTTCAACCCCTGCCCCCCTCCCACCCTCCTCTCTCTCTAGTAGTCCCAGTGTCCAGTGTCTGTCTTTCTCATCTCTATTTCTATATGTATACAATGTTTAACTCCCACTTATAAGTGAGAACATGCCATATTTGGTTTTCTGTCTCCCTGTTAATTTGCTTTGGATGGTCTTCAGCTGCATCCATCTTGCTGCAAAGGACTTGGTCTTGTTCTTTTTTATGGCTGTGTAGTATTCTGGGGTGTACATGAACCACATTTTCTTTATCCAGTCCACCATTGGTGGGTGTCTAGGTTGACTTCATCTTTGTGTTATTGCGAATGGTGCTGCAATGATGGAACATATGAGTCCATGTGTGTTTTTGGTAGAATGATTTATTTTCAACCAAATATTTATTTTCCTTTGAGTCTATACCCAGTAATAGTGTTGCTAGGTCAAATGGTAGTTCTGTTTTTAAGTTGTTTGAGAAATTTCCGAAGCACTTTCCACAGTGGCTGAACTAATTCACATTTTCACCAACTGTGTGTGTGTGTTCCCTTTTCTCCACAGCTCTACCAGCATCTGCTGCTTTTTAATTTTTTACTAATAGCCACTCTGACTGATGTGAGATGTTATCTCATTGTGGTTTTGATTTGCATCTCTTTAAAGATTAGTTATGTTGAGCATTTTTTTTGGTATATTTTTTGGCCTCATGAAATACCATAGTTTTAAATGGGTTTGAAGGTGCGTAGTCACTAGCTAAGGCTCCTTTCTGTGTTCATCTTTCTGTTATCTGGGTTAGGTTTTTTAGTGTAGCCACACAACTCGCCTCTTACCAGTATCCTCACTTCTCCTCCACATTGTCATTCCATTTCACTTCTGCAGCAAAACTCCAGACCTGGATCAATCCAATTTCTTATTAGCTTCATTCCTGTATCCAATATGTTGAATCCTGTTAAAGAAAAACCACATAACTACAAATATAGATTCTATATAAATTTGTGGTCTCCAGTGTCCACTGGGACTTCAACGCTGCATTTTTTTTTTTAATAGCATTTCTCTAACAAGTTTTTCTTTTACCATCCAAAGGCTATGTTAAACTTTTGGCCTTCCTACCTCTGTCCCTCAAGCTTAACAGGGTACATTGATTCAAACCCAGGAACGATGATGAAAATTTTCTGTCACCAGAACTACAGACTTGCCTGAATCCACACCCATTGCTTTCTCTTTCCCTCCTTTTAAAATAGAAGCTAATCTTTGTTGTTTTTGTTGTTGTTGTTGTTTTTTCTTGGTATCCTGGAGCCATTTTATCAATTCTTTTTAAGGCTCTTGTTCTCTTACCTTATCTAATGCCTATATCACTGCTGGCTCTTTATCTTAAAAATATTCATAAGTGTTTCCACTACTAGCTGGTTTATCTATTTTCCATCACTGATTAACTTTGGAAAAAAGCTGTTTTAACTTCCTTATCACACGCTAAACCAGAACTCTCTAAAATATGCCTAATTTAGCTAAGGTAATTAATACTTCTTATTAATTCCAATAGATGTTCAATATTTTTCTTCCTCTCTTTATCATATCTAACATTTTTGTCCATTCTCCGACAGTCTTCACTTACTTCTATATACCATTCTGCCCTCATTTTCCTTTCATTCCTCTGTCCATTTTGTCTAATTTTCCTTCCTAAATGCTTATTTTGACTGCTTCTTCACTTATAAGGCAACCTACTTATTCTAGGTTGCATTCCACTAGCATCTCAAATTTAAACATGTCCAATGTGAATGGCATCACTTTCCAATCATTTGCTAAAACCTACTGTTAGCCCATCCTTAATATTTCTCAAATACATTTATTTATTTTTATCCCTATTATGTAATAATTGAGTTTATGTACTAATCATTACATTATTCATTCTTGTTTATGCAATAATCATTACACTTTAAGAATTTGGAAAGTACTTTTAAAGAGGATGAACATTTTTCAATTATTACACATTGTTCTTCAGGTTAGTTTAAACTTAATGGGTGTAACAAGGCTGTGCATCATATCTGATATTGTTTCTTCATACCTTTCCAGTTCATCTCACAATCCTCTTCATCCTGAATGTTTTCTCTCTCTACACTAAACTGCCTTCACTTTTTCAGCCAAATGACACATGCCATGATGATTAGAGATTTTGGCAGAAACTTTCCAGTGCGTGAAAGCAGGAGGAAGTTACAATTACCCAATTATTAATGTCTGGAGTGGAGGCAATCCTTAATTATTCTTTTGTCTTTTTGTTGCATGTACCCTAGTCCTGTTGTGTGTTAATGACAGGCATCAATTACATATTCCATTCTTTTAGACCTTGGACTTCTCTTTGATATAGAATTATTTTCTCTGTCCACAATGGCCTGTTACATAAAAATGCTGTTTTAAATTTAAAAAGATATTTTTTTATAAGATGTGATGAATTCTGATAATTTTTTTTGTAAATTTTAACGTATTAAAATGGAAGACAATATTCCTTATCAAGACTGTGAACACATATACATAGAGAAATATAGGCTTTAACTAATTTTCTATGAAACTATACTCTGAAAATCACAGTAGTCTTGAAAGCAAAAAGATTATTGAAATATTGGTCATTTTGAGCTTGAACTAAAGGGATTAAATAATTTTCTATTTCACTTTGCTTGTGAATACATAGTCTGAAAATGACCAAATATTGATTGAAACCCACATGTGAAGAAACTGGTAATGAGAAAAATGATTATTTTGAGTAATGGTATTTACTCCTTCATTTGGAGAAAATTATTTGAGAAGAAACGTGCTAGTAAATATTTTCTAGACCACTGTCAGATAACTATTTGGAAGGTAAGATAGCATTTTGTAATATTTTTTGAAAAATTTAATAGAATACCATTCTTAAATATAAAATAAATATTCCTGTGTGTTTTAGATAAATAATAAATTTTACTTGTGAATGTACATTTGATGTTTTTATCTTTGGAAGAAAGATTTTTCTAAGTAACATCTGTAACTTTCCTGCTTTTAAGAGACATATCTCAAATTGATTTAGCTTAGCATTATCTTAAATGAAAGTTATTTCAATGCTGTATCTAATTAATTGTAACTGTCTAAAAATATTACATTCCTAGAAGCTTGTTATATGAAAATATTTATATTCCTAAAAATTTTCTTTCAAAAAAGATAGTTTTACTACCAGATCTTAAGCAGTTTTAGAATAATTGATTATTTTCACAAATGTTTACCTGGATGCATAGTTAATGCATGACCAAAAGAGTAAGTTATTCATTATAGTTAAAATTTTAATCTTTTCAATGGCTGTCTGTATGTGTACAAGTAAAACAAAAATGTGTGTGTGTGTGTGTGTGTACATGAACACATGATTAATGTACGTTTACAAATAAGGTACAGGTATTTTATATAACTATGAAAATTCTGCATATTCTCAAGAACATTTATTCATAATTTTAGCAATCTGTTTCCTCAGATATTATGGTTGGTTTTTAAATTAGCTCTATTTTTTGTTACTGTTTAGACAAGGGTTTGCAGTGTAACATTGTTGCATTTTGAAAATATGCCTTCCCTTTTCTTTTTCATAGAGTTTTCTTTGATGTGATTTTGAAGTTGCCCACGATCACTGTATTTTTGCTACAGTTTAGACACTAGGACTATCTTTTTTCATACAAGCATAATTTTCCTTAGGTGAGCACACTTGGCTGTTTTTGAAGCAAGTGCTAATTTGTCCTGTAGACCATGGCTTTTGGCCAATTTTGACTAATCTTTATATTTGAGCTGTGAGCATTTGGTCACAAAATTATACTAACCCAAGGACTGGTTTTGAAAGATTTTCCAGAATGAATACATAAAATTTGTATTAATTTAGTTTTTATTATTCATACAAATATGTTTTCATTTTATAATTCTGAAATTTAAAGCTTTTACTTCTATCTGATGCATTATGTATTATGTTGTATATAAACCAGATAGATGTGTTCATCATTTTACAATATATAAATTTCTGTTGTTGCATTTTCTTATTTTACCATTATTATTCCTATATGTCATTTTTTTTTCCAGACTCCAAATTTCTTTGGTTTAAGGACCTACCGTTTCTTTTTCATTTTTGTATCTGCAGACTTGACTTCAGTTTAGGACATACAGCAGATACTACATAAGTTGAATCAATGACAGGATATTTATGTGTTAAAATGACTTTAAATTACTGCTAAAATGAATCAGATAATTTCTAGGGGGAAGAGTCACACATTGTTATATCTGAATAAACATATTCATTTAGTTTGTTCTAGGCTTCCTTCACAACTCAGTTATTCACACACTGGCAGTATAGTATCTTCCTGCTAGCTAGCTCTGCTCCCTTGGGATCCATATTGCCCTTGGTGTCAGACTGAAGATCAATTTTAGTGGTCTGTGCTTGTATAAAGCCATCAAATTATTGACAAAAAACAATTTTAAGAAAGTGGAAAGATGAATGTGAATTGGGTGAACGACACATGGTTGACTTTTCTTAAGCTGAAAAAGTATTGATTGTAAAAAACCTATGTTAAAATATTTTCCCTTTTGCTAATAATAGAAATTGTAACTATACTCGGACATTTATGGTAGGATAAGAATATGTCATTGGATAAAAATAATATCTATTTTTTCTTTGATAATTTTCTACCTGAACTTGATAAAAACAAGGTGAACCCTGAAATAACATATCAAATGCCTTCTGTATTGAAGTTTCAATAGCACTTTGAGCGATTATGAACTCATATGTTTTCCTATACATTTTCTCATACATATATATTTAGATTTACAAATTACAATGGAAAATTTTAACTGAGTGACATTTAGCCCTGAAAACTACTGGAAAAGAAATTCGTACTATTGATTCTGTAAACCTTTTGTCTGTAGACTAACTCTGGTGTGGTAATCAGGTTATCAAAACATTGAGGAGCAGCTGAAACAAGCAAGGCCAAATAGACTCCATCTAGTGGTTACACGGGCCTGGTGCAGCCTAATTTGATTAAAAAATTATTTTCAGTGCAGTGGTTGACAACTCAGATGCCTATAGAAGTGGGTGGATGGGAGAAAAATAAGTTGTTGATATATATCACACTTTCTATATGGTTAGGGAACTATGGTGTAAGCACATAACATAAAATAAGATTGTAAAATAATATATTTTAAGCTCAGAATTAAAAAAAGGCAAGATGTATGATAAATTTCCCTGTGAACAGTGAGTTGTAGGGCAAACCACTAGGCTGATCATCTGGTTCGATTGATTGCCATCATTCAAGAACACAGGCCTGGTGCCGCTAGACTTTACAATTTTTCTAGAGAAACTGGAGATCTAGATTTGTTTATGAAATCTGCTAAATTTAAGATGCTGGTTCATTTTCTTAAAATGTGATATGGCCCCAACTTAAATACATCCTGGTCACATTTGGCTGTGGCATACCCTTTTGAGATCTTTGTTTCAAACAACGTTTTGAATTTTTAAATCTCATTTCTTTCAGAGGACAGAAAAGTTGTGGGCATCTTCTACCAACACTGTAAAGTGAGATTGGAGTATTAAGTTACTGAATCATTGCTAGTTTGGACCTTGGTTGAATGTCACTTTTATTCAACAACTGGCACAATTCAGGATGCTGAAGCCACAGCTTTGGATAAGGCTGACTCATTTCCTTGGTCTTTCTCAGTGTGGTACCTTAGATGAGGTGCCCAGTAATGTGATCATGGACAGTGGACACTTTCTGCAGGGGTTGCACGCTGAGATATTGCGGTATAACTTCCCAGTTTTTGTCTTGTTTTTTGAGCTCCATATAGAATTCAAGTTTGATTTTTATTACTTTGGTATCTCTTTCTCACAACCTGCTAGCAGCTTTGAGGTTCCTAAACACAGCACTCAATTACAGAGTTTGCAACGCAAAGTAGAATAAAATACCGAAATAGTTTTATTTTTACTTTCTTTCACCAGAGCCCTTAACCTTGACCACACCTTTCCCCATCTGTACAGAGAAAGTGAATAAAGAGAAAAGAGAAAAACGGCCAGGATTCAGAATTCTTTAAACTTGTTCAGAAAGTAGGAGAGACAAAAATGAAAGGAACCACAAATAGCTCTGTGGCCTAATTTCTTCTCCCAAGCCTCCTGTGTTCATTGTGTTGGACAGTCACATTCAAAGGCAAGCTATGGTCCTTCCAATTGCCCACCATGCCCCGACAGGCCCTTCAGCCCCTGATCTGATTGACAACTGTCTTCTCACTTGTTTCTTCTCCAGGCCCCTGGTCTCCTTGCTGTTCCTTGATTACATCACATATGCTCTCCTTTGCCTCTTACACATTTGTCCTGCACTGTTGTTCTCTCTGCCTAAAATAGTACATTCATATTCACATTTTTTCAGTCTCCTACACGTCTTGCTAAACTGTTGCTTTCTTAGTTGCCTCTCAGGGAGGTTCCATTGAGAATTACATCCGCCCCTTCCCCTGCACTCCAAATCCTCTTTACTCTGCTCTACCTCCTTCCCCCATATGATTGAAGATGTTTTTACTATAATACATAGTTTTCTTATTTATTATGTTTATTGCTTATTGTAGTATTTCCTCTGCTAAAGTGTAAGTAGCTGGAGGCTAGAGATTATCTTGTCTCGTTTACTGATCTGATGTATCTGAAAACAGTGTCTGACATGTAATAGATACTTAATTTTTAAGTAAAAGAATGTTGAACTACTTATTCATTAAGGTCTGGGTGTACTTCCCACAGCCCATTATAATTGCCCGTGGGAAGGATTCTTGCAATAAATTATATCATGTGTGAGCTTATGATCTGTTTTGTTTTTATTGCTAGAAAGTACAAAAACATGTTACAGGGAAGAGACATTTGTATGTTGAGGTCTCAGAAACACAAAACAGAACTGTGTATGTTTTATCCAAATACGGAGGGAAATCACTTTGTATAAGTAATTAGTGTAAAAAACTATAAAAAAAATTGGCTTGAGGCAGTAGAAAGAGCAAAGAATATGAGGTCAGATGACCTGTGATCATGTCCTGTTACAGCATTTGCTAGTTCTGTGACCTTGTTTAGCTATTTATTAGCTCTGAGCCTTAGTTACCTTTTCTTTAAAATGTGAATATAGTAGAATTTGTCTTATTTGCCCTTATTAGTGTTTAACGATAGGTTTTCTTTATTAATATATACTTGTTTCCTTTAACAGTTACCCAACATCTATCTAAATTATAATTATTTTGTTTTCTGTTCACCTGACAGATTCACCTTTTGCAATATACATATAGCCTCTACAGGGGCAAGTCTGTGTCTTTCTTTTCTCAGTGTTATTCCCAACTCTTGCATACCATGTCTGGCATATAATAGTTGCTCAGTAAAAATGTTATGACATGAAGGGTTAAGCAATCTTAAGTCATGAAGTTTGCGTGACATAATAGTAGGTTGGTTTATAATCGGTAATCATAACTATCACCATCTAAAGCATTATCATCATCATGATCGTGTACATGTTACTCAGGCTTCTTTAATCTACTACCAAGAGGGTGATCCTCTTCTAGTATCACTGCCTTAAGTTAGAAGTTCAATGAAATAATACAAAAAACACGTCACTGATCTAAGGATTTTGGCATAGGTCTCCAAGCTGGCTGGTGTCTTTGTCAAGCATGGCATCAAGAAAGGTGACACTGTGGTTATCTACATGCCCATGATCCCACAGGCGATGTATACCATGCTGGCATGTGCAAGGATAGGTGCCATCCACAGTCTCATATTTGGGGGATTTGCTTCTAAAGAACTAAGTAGCCGCATTGATCATGTAAAGGTAAGTGCTTTATTTTGGGAAATCAAGTTGTAGCTACCTATAATTTAGTCATATTTATCTGTGGATAAATCATCTGAGAATGATCTATACTTGTTAGATCCTCCCTTCAAATGGGATGGTTGATAGATACTTTTTCTAGAAATCATTATATTAAATATCAAAAAGACACCGACACGCATATGTTTATTGCAGCTTAATTTACAATTTCAAAGATACGGAATCAACCTAAGTGACCATCAGCTGAAGAATGGATAAAGAAAATGTGATATGTATATATATGTATATAGAGAGAGTCTGTTTGAAATATCATTGAGGTATTTAAAACAGCACAGTGTCTGACATATAGTACTCATTTAAAAATTTTTATTAATCTATGAATTTAGCGCAGGAGTCAGAAAAATTTTAACTGTAAATTGACCAGACAGTAAATATTTTAGGCAGTGTGAATGACGTGATCTCTATTGCACCTACTCAGCTTTGCTGTTGCAGCACAGAAGCGGCCTTAGACAACACATACACGATAGGTGTATATTTTTCAATAATTCACAGAAACAGACTGTGTGCTGGATTTGGCTCACACCATAGTTTACAGACCCCTGATTTAGAGGAAGGAGCATTTTCTTTCAGTCAGGGCAGCCAAAGAAGGTTTCCTAAAGGAGGTGAGATTTGAGTTAGATCTTGGCTAAGATTCAGCTAGTGGAAGGGAATGACATAGTAGGATCCAAAAACGCAGAAAAAGATTCTGACTCAAGCAGTAGAGACAGGAGACAGTAAAATTCATTTGGAAGGACGGTAATGTAGACTAATGTGACTAAAAGGTGAGAGAAGGTGAGCTTGCAAAGGCAGATTTTGTCTGAACTGGATTCTGTTAACTAGTAAAAGTTTTTGAACAGGTGAGTGTCATGTTTTAAGCAATGTTAAGAGGAGTCATGTCTTGCAGTATGTGAGTAGGAGTGAAACTGGAAGCTGAAATAAAAACCGTTGATAGGTGTTTTGGGCAATATGAAAGGGAAAAAGGACTCTGGGAGGAAGGTCCTTATCGGAGTAAGAGATGGTTGACCTTTAGAGTTTTACAAGCCCAACATGAGACATTCTTAATGGGAAGAGAGCTAATGTATACTGAATGCCCCCTGAGTACTAGGTATAGAGTGAGGCTTTGCATATCTCACTTTATCTTATAATAGGTTAGTTATTAAAATAAGAAAGCTGATTTTTGGACAAACCATCTGGGTCTTTTTTTTTTTTCTTTTTAAACATGTTGCGTTAGTGCTTAATGAAGAAAATCTAGAGAAAAAATATCAGTCACTGACCTGCAAATAAAACTTTTTAAAATTGTGATAAGTTACAGGGGAATTACAGTCTGTAAAATAAATAAGGATTTACAAAACTTTTGGTATACCACTTAAGGAATTTTCATTGAAAACACACATACACACACACACACACACACACACACACCTACCCACCCCTAAGACTCTTTTGTTAAGGAGTTTATGCAATAAATGCTTTTATGGACAAGGCAATTGGGCAGGTCATGTGTAAAGAGAGAAGATGGAGATAGAGATATATATCTGAGATACTTGGATAAAATTAGTATGTAGTTGAAATTAGGAATGATGTTGATGTCATGGTCTTCAAATAAATAGGCTAAAGAAAAGGTTTATTTTAACGGAAGATGATGGAAAGGTTGTATTCTAACAAGTCAATCTAGACTCAATAAAATCTCCAATAAGACTGTTAATAGAAATGTGAAAGGAATTATTTTTTCAGAGGAAGAATCTAATTTTGACTTTATTAAATTATTCTAGTTTTGATATATTCTATATATGCTCCTAATTTGATAGGTAGCTTGCTTTTGTTTGTTGAGAATTATAATTTTAGGGAATGCTATCTAGAGCTATTTTTGTGAGTATTACAGATATTAAAATGTGAATTACATTCAGATGTCTGAACTTTAAAAATATAATAAAAGGAAACATACTTTTTGCTTTTTTTCCCCCTTTTTGTTTTAAGGCAGCTTGATATGGTGGAAAGAGGTTCTGCACCAGACAGAACTGGCCTTCTTTCTGCCTTCACCACCTGTAACCTGAGGCAAGCTATGTAATTGCACTGAGCCTTAGTTCCGTGAATATTAAATTATGTTCAAAAAGCTGACAGTACTATGTATGCATATATTTAGCACAGTATAAAACTTTCCTAGATGAAATGTATTATAACTAGAAATCAGAATTCAGGAATACATGCAATACATTGGGTCGATTATCTGCCTTCTGAATAATTTATTATCTGTCTCTTTTGCTTTGGATTTCTTGAAGAAACAATATACTTAAAAATATGAGAACTTCTTTTTCTGCAAATTAATGAGTTCCACAAATGTTTACTGAAAGCTCATGACATGCCAAGCACTGTGCTAGGTATAAGAAACACAAAAGTAAATGGCATCCGAACTTGGCCGTTCAGAGCTTACTGTGGAGTAGTAGAGATGAACAAACACTGACTGTAGTCAAACATTTGGGGCATGTCCAGAATATACTGAAGAGGAGGATTAACACAAGCTGTGGTTCCTTCCAGAAATACGTTTTGGCTACACCTGTGTTTGTCCTGAAGAATGACTTATCAAGTTAGCAAGTTGTCAGGTAAATAGTATAAAGTGTATCTTTTTTAAGACAGAGGCTCACACTGTGCTCTGGTGCCTGGTCTGGAGTGCAGTGGCGCCATCTCTTCTCACTGCAACCTCCACCTCCCAGGTTCAAGCAATTCTCCTGCCTCAGCCTCCCAAGTAGCTGGGATTACAGGTGCCCACCACCATGCCCAGCTAAGTTTTTGTATTTTTAGTAGAGACGGGATTTCACTATGTTGGCAAGACTGGTCTCAAACTCCTGACCTCGTGATCTGCCTGCCTCTGCCTCCCAAAGTGCTGGGATTATAGGCATGAGCCACCGTGCCCAGCCTAAAGTGTACCTTAAGGACAGGGGCATGTCTAGGTTTTGTGGGGCTTGAAACTTTAATCATTTGGGGACCTTTCTAAGAAAATAATATGTAATGTTTGGGGAATGTGAGTATTAACAATGAGAAAAAAATTAATACAAATTATTGGAGATTTGTGTCTTTTTTTGCTGCAGTCTCTTTACGCATTTAGAAGAGAAATATGTAGAAAATCTATGAAATGCCACTACAACCTCAGCAGCAGCCAGCTCTTACTGGGGCCTCTGCAAGTAAGGGGCTTCGAGATTTGCATTTTACTAGTTCATGGCAAATCTACCTGGCTTAATGAATTATTTGAAAGGGACTTATACACTTCATACTTATGAGTCAGAAACATCATTGAGTATGCAGTTTTGAACAGGTAAGTGAGATTTATGTGGAAGCGGTTAAGTCTCTAACAATTAAGAAGGGTTTATTGGTTTACAGACCATTCGGTAGAAAATGGAATCATTCAAACGTTTCTTTAGAAATGTTAAATTGCCAGTCTGCAACTAAAATATTGTGATTACCTTAATTAACATTGTTAAAGCTTTCTCTCCATTATTCTTTTTTAATTGTAGCCCAAGGTGGTTGTTACAGCATCATTTGGCATTGAACCTGGAAGGAGGGTAGAGTACATACCACTTATAGAAGAAGCACTAAAAATAGGACAACACAAACCAGACAAAATTCTCATTTATAATCGTCCAAATATGGTAATCTGAATATTGAATTTGATTCTTGCTTATGGTAATATGCCAAAGATGATTTTAGTTTTTACCATTTAAAAGAGACACTTGATTTATAAGCTATTTAGTATACTGCTGAATGTCATTGTTATTTCTAGGAAAAAATATGACTTACTGACTTCATGAAAATCTAGCTTAAAACTAAAAGACTAGAACACAGAAACATGTGTGAGATTAATGAATTGGGTTATATGTATACTGCTATCGTTGTATTTTTATTAGCTCAGATTATAATAATTATAATGATAAACAAGAATTGACTGTTTATGATTTTAAAGACACTCTACTAATGAATATCTGTTTAAATTTTCTTGGTAACTACATGGTAATATTATTCCTATTTTAATAAAAGAGGACTCCAAGGAACATGGAGATAAAGTAACTTGCCCAGTTTGAAAGTGCCAGAGTCAAGATTTGAATGCATGCACTCTGACTATATGCTTAATCTCTCAGCTATCCTGACTCTTGGAGTGGTGTGATTAATTTGCATGCAAATATCTTCTTAAAATTTAGAAAAGTATTTAGGCCAGAAATTAAACTATGCTCAGTAAAACAAAACATGAATATTCTAAGTAGATAAATTAGTCTATGATCCATGAAGGAAGGGAAAACAGTATAATATATCAGTGAATACAATTTATGGTACTTTTCCTGTAACTTTGACCTGATGATCACCTTACTTCTTCACCCAAGCACGTCTCTAGCTATTTATGATGAGACCAACTTGAGTTTCTAGCAGATTAATTTTTTTTTTGCAGAAGTGAAATTGCAAGAGTGCAAAGAATAATGTGCAATTTGTAGAAGTCTTGAGACGCTTTCTTTGAAAATACTTAATTGACAAGATCTGAGACAGAGTGTTAAAAATATGTCATTTTGATTACCACCTAGCGATTCCCATTACCACATTAAATTCCTGTGTAGAGTTTTAGTAGTCTGTGGTTCATGAACTATTGCACTTAATGATTTTAATGTTCTTATGATCTTGAAGAAGAATTTTAAGTTTCTTTCAGATGACCACAAGCATTTTTTTTTTAAAGGCTTCTTTGCTGTTTAAATCAGGAAATGCAAAATCAGCAATATAGAAGGCTTTGGGTAAGAAAAGTTTAGAGGAATGGCAGGAACACACACACAATGTATGTATATGTGTGCTATTCACATTCATATGTAATCTGTACAGAAATATGATGGACTAAGTTCTAGGCCCAATGCTAAGTACTTCCAAATACTTTTTGAAATTTAATTCTAACAAACCAATGAAACAGATGCTGTTACTCACCTTATTTTACAGATAAAGAAACTGAGTAATGGAGAGGTTATAGCCCAAAGTCATGGCTAATAAGTGGCAGAATCAGGATTTAAACTCCAGTTTAATGACTTGTAACCAACAAGATATATGCTATTTCTTTCACTATAAACATGTTGGATATAGATATCAATGTTGCTTATTCAGATTCTTCTAATGCAAGTTAATGCAAGTCTCTTGTCTTTCTTTTTAATAGAGATAAACTGCCTGCTCCCCGCAATAACTAGCTTGCTTTCTCTGCTTCTCTCTTTTTCTGCAGACCCTTTCCTCTATTTTGATATACATGAGGGCTATAGACGTCTCTTTTTCTTTCTATTAGACCTGGTGTTTAGGCAGTAATTAAGCCCAGTGGACTGGCTTTGCTTTGAATTTAGAGAGACACAAATTATGAGGCTCACTGGTGTGTCTTAGTAACCAGGATTGCATTTTTGTAAGAGGAGGTAAAAACTTGACTGCCACACCTAAGCCTCAGGCAAGTAAAGATGGAATCAAAGGATAGAGCATCAGTCACTCCTGGACTCTCCCAATACTGCCTTTTAAGAATTTTAACAACTAGGAGAGATATATCTAAAGAAGTAAATACATATATGTGAAAATACTTTTTTCTTTCTTCATTTGTCAGATCTCCTTTGCATATACCTCTGTTTCTTATCCTGAAGAGTAACCAATTATTGAAGTCCTAATTTCATTAGAGGCCTATAAAATTATCAACCTGTAATTATTTTTGTGATCACTCAAATTATGTTTTTATTTTATAGTGTGATGATTTTTATAGATCTCTATGATGTCAAAAGTTTGCTAATTTGCAAATTTTTAGTTGCTTTCATTCATTGTATAAAAAGAAATGTAAACATATGATTTGGTCATAGTCAACTATTTTATTTATTTAAATGGCAGAGCCAGTACCTATCAGAGTGAGGCTGGATAAATCAGTTTGGCCTAAAACTTCAACTTGATAAAGGGTCTTCAATTCAGCTATAAATGTGTTTCTTCATACAGGTATCATATTCATATAGGCATCATATTTGTAATATTATATTAAAGTATTGGCAAATGTACCTATTTAAATATATAAACAATTTTTCCCACCCTGATTAATGTGTTAATCAGCCTAGAAAATGGCAGTGGCTTGTTTTTTCTAAATTTTTCAGTCTTTGGGGTTATCTCAGGAATCACTTCCATGAAATGGTTACCTACATCTCTAGATAGTAAATCTCATTAATTTTCACTTAGTATTGTATAACTTTGCTTGTGCTAACATGCTTGCTAAGTATAAACTTCCTGATGTGTGATCTTGAGCTCAGCTAACATTTAAGAAATTAACCAGACTTTTAATTGGCATTAACTGTACTTAAATAGCTATAGTTCCCCATCAGAGTAACTTTTCCAAGAGCCACTTCCCTGCTTTTGACCCATCTGCCCATTCCACCGTCACTATTTTTAAAGAAGTCTATCTACCTTCTTTAAAGGTGCATCTGTTTAACTCATGACTCTATTATCACAACGTTTACAACACAGAGCTGGTTCTTGAAACAAAAAGAGAAAACAAATATTTCTCCAACAATAATGAATGACCTAGAAGGAGAAAAACTTGCATCATATTTTAGATATATTACAGACTCTGACTAAATTTCAAAACTGGATTTTAGTCTTCAAAAAGCAATAGTAGAATTCTTCCCTACTCCTGAAGAAGAATTACTGTTTTCTTATTTGGAAAGGTAGCTGTGATATTACTCCTAAAAGCCATTGTATGAAGAGAAATTTTAATAGCTTAGTTGACACGTCATTATAAAGATGACACTTCCAAAGTAAAAGAAATAGGCTATGAAAAATAAAAATTAGTTTACAAGGTTATTATTTTACATACATCTATAAAAACATGAAACCTTGTTAAGCTATAAGTGTTGACGAAAACATTACTTCATTATACTGAATTTCTTAAGGATATCATTAGATTTAAATGAAAGATGTCTTTTTGTCAGTTTAGTTGAAATGAATACCACACTTTTGGACTTTTTATAAATATTTATGTTAAATCATGAACTTGAACTTTTTAGTCATAAATCTGATGTTTAGTGCCATATAGGCCTAGATTTTCATCCAGATGCTCAGACTTAAATAGATTTAGCTACTTTTTATTCTCTTGATTTAATCTCCTTATTACAGTACATCTTCCTATATTCTTGCTGTATAGGAATCGGTTCCTTTGGCTCCAGGTCGTGACCTTGATTGGGATGAAGAGATGGCGAAAGCCCAGTCACATGACTGTGTTCCTGTTCTTTCAGAACACCCACTGTACATTCTTTACACATCTGGCACAACGGGATTGCCTAAGGTATTCACTCTCTTAGGGATAACTATCTATAGTAGCAGATTTACTTGGCACCAAAAATGTTTGATCACTGACTGGAAATGTTTGCAGACTGTACTTTGAAGTTTAGACTGGTACTTCCTCTGCTTTTATCTTGTTTTTTTCCTGTCCTCAGTCTGGAGTGCAGTGGCGTGATCTCACCTGACACAGTTACTTTATATCTTAAAGAGATGTTATGCTTAATGCTAAATATAAATAAATTATTATTTAACATCAAATATCTTACTCTCCTTTCTTCCAAAATCATCTCAAATGCCAGAAATATACAATTGCTTTAGTAGATGTTTGATTGAATATCAGTTGGTAATAACATTATATAAAAATGTATTTTAAATATTTTTATTCCTTTAAATTGAGGTATAGGTCTCATGCAGTATAGAAATGATTTTCGAATAAGGGGAATTCAATTCTTTATTATAAATGCGAGTTTGAGAATTGGCCTAGGCAGTTTGAACAGAGGCAGTTTATCCAAAGTATTGAGCTATATGATTTACAGCATGGAAGACACTCAAGGATTTTTAAATCTGTTTACCATGAAAGATGTTTTTATAAAGCAAAGCTGAAAACATCAGTATTCATAAATATGTCAAATATCAACAAATGCTACTTTTGCCTGGTATCTCCAAATAACACTTCTTCTTTATAGACCCTTATAAAGGATAACAGTATCATTTTCCTTACCCATCTTTTATCCTTGGTTTAATATTCATCAAATCATAGAATTTGGGTAGGGGAAGAGATTTTCACAATCATTCTCATCCTTGAGGACAATGGCTTCTGTATTACCATTAGATTTCTGTAGCATCAGTGTTCTGAAAAATTCATCTCAATCATTTTTAAATAGTGGTTCTATTAGATGAGCTTTTTAAAAGGAAATTTAAGATGTTCTATATAAACTTGGCTTGTGAAAAGGAACACTTTTGGTAGGAGGATATATTCTCTCTGAGGACACAGGTCATTTTTTAGTATATTTTGGTCTACCATTGTGCTTTGTACGTAGTTGGTGCTCAATAAATCTTTGTTGCATTCATACATGGATGCATACCCATGAAGATATTTGTTTCATTGTAGAATTGGAGCCTTATGATTTTTGTTACAACTCCAGTGACTTGAAAAATATTTCTGCATATCGAAGTCTGGAAGATTTATTTATTAAAGCATTCCAAATAATTTGGCGGACACAATTCTCAACCTCCACTTTTTCTAATTCTGTATTGTACACTAGCCACCTGGAGTTCAACTGAACATTTGGCTATAAAGTGAGACTCGGCACAGTTATGATCTAACATAAAAGTATCAACATGAGAGAAAACTCATGACCCTGAAAACATAGTATAACTTAATTTAAAAAAATTAGTTTCTTAAAAGCTTGAAGAAATAATAAAAACATTTGTGCTACCTCAAGACTTTAAGTCACTGAAATTCACTGTAACCTGGAGTAGAATCTCATGAAATGCACAGAAGAAAATGTTTTCACAAATTAAAAGCTGACTTGCCAGTGTAGTAGAAATAAAAGTAACACAGAGAGGATTAGATTGAAAAATTGTTCCAAATAAGGAAGAACTCTAGCTACTCCAGGTTTTTTCTGAGAGATTCTTTGCTGGATTCCTTTTAGTGCCTAAACGGAAGACCCTTTGATATCTCTGTCATCCTCACTTTCCTCCTAATGTACCATCCTGAAGACAATTTATTTCAATAAATTTGAGAGTGTTTGAATTGTGTGGAGATGTTTGTACCCACATTAAATTTGACCCAATTTAATGTACATGTACGTGCATTGAGTGCTCATTCTGTGCTAGAAGAGATACAACTAAGAGTAAAGCACAGTCCTTCTAGTCTAGTAGGTATGAACACAGGTAATGCAAGACAGAATGTGATCTTTTAGTTGGGAAGATAGGTGACTACACACAATGGAGACAAATAAATTAGTTTTCAGGCTGTTTAATTAGTTTGGGACTTTACATAGGACAGCTCACTTAGTAGGGACGAGTCAGATTTTAAGTTAGGAGTCTAAGACTTTGAATCTAAGAACATATGATGGTGCTTTTGAATATTCATTAAATAGAATCAAAGGATGGTTTGAGGCTAGGAAAACTGAAAGTTTTTTTAACATAACATGGTATGTCTTCAGGACATTTAACATGAAGATGCCCAGTCAAGAGTAGGAAATGAGAGTCTGAGCTCAAGAGTTACACATATGGGGTTGAAGATAGACACTTGTAGGTCATTAGGATGTAGGACTGGTGATTAAATTATGTGAGTGAGTGGGCTTTGCAAATTAACACATACAGAATGGCAAAGGAAGGTTTCTCTTTAGGTTCCACTTCCCTCCAGTGTACTTTAGAATTGAAATTGCTTTAAATTTTATGTTACCAACAGACCTTTATAGCACTTATTTTAACCTATGTTATACGTATTGGTTTTTATTTATTTACTTTTATAACAATATTATCTGAGGTCTTAGAATATACCTGATCCTTCTTTGGATCCACTGTAGCACTACCTTTAAAATTTGACCCAGGTACAGCCTCAGAATATTTGTTGAACAATCTCTTACTTCTTTAGTAAGTAAGTTCTTGGATGCCTCCTTATTCGTACAATTCTTATTTCATTTTTCATAGATATATTCAGGATTAATAGAACCTAAAATCTTAATGTTGAAATCCACAAAATATAAGTACAAGAAAAATGAATACACGTGCTTTAATGAAGCATTTAGATATAAATATCATGTCATCATATGATTCTCTGCCTCAATCCCTGATCTTCATGAGGAAAAATAATGTTGTGAGCTCATAAAACTATTCTGCCTAAAAATGCTTGTTTCTCGTAGGCAAATATAAAATACACATAAGGCAATCTGTTCTTTGGTTAGAATTTGTAGATATGTTTAGGGCATATTTGCATATCAACATTTGCCAACCCTGGATTTGTCAGATTGCTATATGACCGGTTAATCTGTTAGCTGCTGTAAATATTCCAGCAACCACATCTGAGCTTCTTTGGATACATTTCTTTTTTTGTTGTGAGTTTCTATTCTGTTTGGTGTGGGTGTCTCTCTTTGAGATAGTTCAAAATACTACACGATCAAAGAATCCCTCATCTGGATGAGATGTCCTTTCAGGTATGGGAGATTTAGTGATCATAATATTTATCTGGTTCAGTTTGATATCATAAAGGGATAGTGATAACAAAAAGAAAAAAAGAAAAAAAAGTTCAGTGTCAAAGGAGAACAGGGGGAAAGAAACCAAAAGGAAAAGATTGAAAAGAAAGCATGACAAGAAAGTGGTAGGTAAGGCCGTTTGTCCTGGTGTGCCCTACTTATGTAATTTATGTAACTTTCATTCCTGTTTAAGTGACTTAATAATATTCCCTGCCCTGGAAAAAACAGAGTAAAAGTCAAATAAAATACAGTAGTGAACTTTTTTTGTTTAGTCTGTGGTATGCTCTTGCAGTTAAAGTGCTGACCTGGTTTTACCTTTGCCCCTTATCTCGCAGTTGTTCAGATCAATAAGAAAATGACATAGCTGCCAAAGTATCCTCCACAGTCATAGTTTCAGAGTCTTCTGAAAGCCTATAACAAGGTATTTTATGTTTGATGAAATATCCCAAATGGAAACATTTAATGCCTTCTAAGAAGATTCCAGATTTACTAAATTCTACAAGTGTCAAGGATTTCTCCTGAATGAAGAGTATTTGTTAAAATAATTGTATCATTTACACGTTTATACACTCAACTGTTAACTCATTTAGATAGTCGACAGATGTATTAAATGCCTATTCTACACCAGAGACTGTGCAGAAGATACAAAGGTGTTGTCCTCACAGTGCTCAAAAGTGGTGGAGAAAGCACAGCACTAGGTGGGGACATCAGTTCTGATGAGGTTTACAGGCATTGAGGGCTGTGAAAGAGCACCCGAGAGACTTTTGACACAAACAATAGGATGGCGGGAAGTTTCCCAGGAGACATGTTACTTTTGCAGTGTCTCCTGGTGGAGACATTGGAATTCATCAGGTTCAGAAAAGGGATGGAGGCTTATTCTAGAAATAGGTGATGCCATCGGTCAGACCACTATCGAACCAAAGTTTATTGCTGATGCATTAGATTTTTTAAACAATCAGAACCATTCATTTTATTTCTCTGATGGCTGCCATCATTTCGTGGTGGGTTTGTTTTCTTAAGTAAAATATTTATTTTCCCCCTTTATTTTTTCTTAACTTGTCAGGCTGAATTGATACACACACGCACACAGAGATATATACATACATATACATAAGCATATACATATGTACACTATTGTGTATATTTGCAATATATGCAATAGTGTAGTGTACATATGTATATGCTTATGTATATGCATGTATACATGCATATATTTAGATGTGTGTGAATAGACATTTTACATATGTAAATATATATATATGTATATATATATGTATATATATATATATATTTGCCTAGTATGATAATTTATTACACAATAAACGATAGAGGGCCTTAATGTAGGAAATAGGAAGTTTTGTCATGTACTCCAAACTTTTCTGCTCTTAGTATTTTGAGATTTGCCTGTCAGATATTTAAAGACGATTTTTTTAAAAATACATTTTTACAATGAATAATCCCAAATTCTTAATCTTACTGCACACTTCAGTCTTCCCTCCTCTTCTACAATACCTATTATTGCAGTTGTATTTTTCTTTTTCAAGTTGTGGCAGCCAAAACTGCACACAACATTTATACTAACATGTTTTCTGTTTTACTTTAATGGCCCCATTTATGGGAATCTGTGACTTGGCTTGTCTTCAGAAGGAGCTCAGTAAGCTGGCAGTAATAAAGAACTATCTGTGATAACTTTGTGGTCCCATTTCTGAGTGAGTAATATTCAGCCTTTACTTTTACTTGCACTGATTGAATTTTTTAAGCCCCATAAACATTAAAATTGTCCCCCCTCCCAAAAGACAGCACCGTCACAGTGCTTCCATTCCCATTTCTGAGATAAGATTTGCTTTTATGTCTTTATTCAGGGCTCAGAGTGCTAGTCCCATCTGGATAATTTTCAGATTCTCCAGAAATCTTTAAGAATTATGACTGATCCTACCAAAAGATCAGAACAGCATATTAGCAGGTTACAGGGTATTTCTTAGAATATCTTAGATCATTGAATGACTTTACTTTTGAGGTAGGTAGAGTATAAGTACATATAGAAGGTAATAATACAGATTCAAAGGTCTAAAATGCATCAGGTTTGTGTTTTAGGGGTAAGCGTTGGTATTGTGTAGTTTTACACTATATTCAGATATACTGTAAAAGTGCTATTTTTAGTTTTCAACTAATTTTACTTACTTATAGTATAATGACTTTTTGAGCATAATTTTTGTGTTTTCAGAGGCTGAATGGGGTTTCTCTTTTGCACTTTAATTATCATTACCTGGAAAATGTGATTATAAACAGGAAACAAAAATGCTTTATCATTTTGTTTTTGTCACAAATTAATATTTATGCTAAAGAAATTCTTTTGAAATATCGTGTTTTTTGTACTTTCAAACTCCTTAGAAAAGATGAACCTGGAGAATATGGAACTATGCAGTTCTTTTTTCTACACCATATCAAATACTCAGAAATTTGAAACTGTATTATCTGAGCATTTGTGGAGGCAAGACCAAATTGCAGATCTAGAGTCTAGATTTATAGATGGTAAAAAGATGCTTGAGTAAAATTTGTATACTCATTCTTTAAAAAACAAAAGTAAGTGGATATCAAAGACTAATGAAAAACAAATTACAGTTTTTCTCTCTCCTTCTTCATTTTAATTGTTTTAAAGAGAATCTTTGATGGCAACCTCTAATTATATTGACATTTATGCCTTTTGGCTGATAGGAGCACCGGGTAAAATAAAAAGCAATAATTGCTAGAGCTGAGGAAAGAATATTGTTAATGAGATATTAAATTTTAGTCTTTACAACTTTAAATGCTTTTTCATGCGTGGTCTCATTTTTAAATAAGTCTCATTTTTTTGGTCAGATGAGTTTAAGTATTCACTCATTTACAGACAAAGTGACACTGGTAAATGTCGTTTGAAGAAGTACTCATCTAAGAGGTAAATAGAAATTTGACAACTTATCCTTTAAATTTATCTTCCGGGTTTTACTACTGAATTACTATTCAGTTTTGTCTTCCCTCACCTTTTATTTCTTGTCATCATTTCTAGTCAGTGCTTCTTACCCTCTATTCCATATGATATAAACATTTACCTAGTTACAATAATATTTACAGTTATTGATAAAATGGGTTCTAAATGCGGGGCATGTAGGATGGAGAGAAAATTTTAAAACAATTTTAAGTGAAATTATTACTGTTATTAAGTATCTCCATCTGTCATAACACATGGACAGCATATTGTCTACAAAAAACCTACTTTTTCTAGTCTGTAAAATGAATAGTTTTTATGAAGTGTTTGCAAATTGATTAATATCAGATTCGTCAATCTGTTGAGCCATAGGAAAATATCTTCTCAGTAGAACAAACTAGCAAAGTGCATGGAAGATAGGATAGGATACAGTGGGAAAGTAACTGTTTTGTTTACATGGGAAAGTGCATGTGTAAAGCCTACTGGCAGGGGGGCTTAGGATTTCTAATGTTCCCATGGAGATCAAGAGGGCCAGCTGCATGCTAAACATGTCATGCAACCTAGAAAATAGCTCTCAAATACCAGCAAAGCTGCATCTGAGATTTGCTAAGAGACCAGGTGTTGTTATTGGTGAATAAAATAATGTTCCGCAGCTTGATACCTATGTTTTATTAGTGGCACCCAAGGAGAGCAGCAATTTTAGTAACCAATGGAAAGTCAATTTCTGTTTCATTGCCCTGATTTGCGTATGTGTATTAAAGTACAGAACTATGCCAAAAAGCATAACTAATTGCACAGTTATTGATTAGATCCATGTTTACTTTTTAAAAAAAAGCAATTATCTTTTGCATAGAGCAGTTATTGTACTATAACATGCTTCAAAATACATGTGAGTGGAATATATGTTGTATCTTTTAACAGGTGTTCTCCTAATCATTCTGAGTATTCACGTGGTTGACTCTTATTGAGCCAATGATGATTAATGTTTTTAATGAAACAATAAATGAAATTATTAAGTTTACTGTTAGTTCTTATTTATGGTGACATTTGTACCCAGTGTTCAAATACTAATCTTGTATTGAGGTTGAATATGTTCCCAGTGTTGGGGAAAGAAACTGTACTACAGTAATGTAATGATCTATACTTTTCCCCAAAATGCAATATAAGAATCTTTTAACGTTAGATTCAACTAACTGGAATTCATCCCTAAGAGTTCTAGAATTCATAATTAAAGAATTGCTCAGGCTTAAGATATGTTTGCATGATCCCCAGTGAAGCATTGTAATGAGGTTCCAGTTAGAATATGACTTCATTTACTCTAAGCAGTCTGTTATTATTTAATAATCTTAAGAAATAGAGGTACTTAAGTTAGTCTGTATTTGAGGTATATAATTACATTTTACCTTTCTGTGCACTAATTTTTATTCTGGAAATATATCTGAAAATGTAGTGTTGATAATGTGTGTTACCATTAGAAAAGTTTGTATTGCATGTGATATTGTGAAATCATATTTTCTTCAGAAGACTAATAATGTTATGTGAGAATAGATTCTAAAAATGGCACTAATGAGGACAAATTACTTTGTGTTGACTATTGAAAGACCCCCCCCCCCAAAAAAAGATTCAAAGATAATTTTATAAAAGCCAAAGTAACTTGTAGCTATTATTAAAATACTTTAAATCAGGAACTTTTAAAGCGGATGCTATGAAGATAGACAGTGTTTTCACATTGTTTATTGGTTTTTAACTTCACTTTTTCTCTCCTTAGGGTGTGGTTAGGCCCACTGGGGGATATGCTGTCATGCTAAACTGGTCAATGTCTTCTATATATGGACTTCAACCTGGAGAGGTAATCGTGGTTTTAAATTTACATTACATGACATTTCTCTGAATAAAATATATGCATTTTATTATTTTATTCTTTAGGTGTGGTGGGCAGCTTCTGACTTAGGCTGGGTTGTTGGACATTCCTATATCTGCTATGGACCTCTTCTCCATGGGAACACAACAGTCTTATATGAGGTAATACAGTAAAATTAATACCACATATAGATAATATTTATTTTATTAAAACTTTTCATGAAGCAGTCTTGAATAGGATCAGAAAAAATTTGAGTGGGGACAGGGGATGTTATTGTATCTCCTTCCAGTTAAAAATAGAATTCCGAAATAGAAAGGGATATGTAGGAAATATTAGCCAGTTATTTCAATTTTGTTGAACAGTCAGAATTAAATTCTGAAGAACATACAATAACAAGCTTTGTATCTATCCCTTACAGATTTTTAGGAAGTATTGGCAAACTGATACTGATTTTAGAGTCCTAGAAAATAGTAATCATAAAACAAGCAATGTAGATTCCCTTTTTTGTGTTTTTGTAAGATTAATGGATGTCCAAAGTCATGTTGTCTCAATTTTAACTAAATAATTTCCTTGGTTTCTAATAAAGCTCTCTGTATAAGGCATAGGTATATAGACTGACCAGATTTATAGCTGGATAAATAACTGTTTAAAAATTCAGATCCATATATCAGTGTCACCTAGGAATATGATTTCTCCGTGTATAGGAAATTTCCTTCATATGCCTATACCATGTAACTTTATCAATGTCTTGCATAAAGACTTAGAAAACATACCTATCAGATCTGTAGAGGATCAAAATCTTGGAGGGATAACTGATATGGTAGTTTGCTAAATTATTCAAAATGACCTTGGACTTTTGGAACAAATTTAACAAGATAGAAAAATACATAAATCTTTATAGTCTTATATTTAGATTAAAAAATACAGAAATGAAAAAGGGAAAACTTGGGATGGTTGCAGTTTATGTAGCTAAATCTTTGGGTATTAAAATGTCCATGACTTAAACATAAGCTGTTGGTAGAGCTGCTATTAAAAAAATACTCACCATATGCAGTGATATAATCTTACTTTACTCTTCCACATTTGAAAATTTGTATTCAGTTTAACTGAGAGGATAAAAAAAAATCATGAACTTACTAGAAAGCATCTTTGAAAGAAGGGAAGAGCATAAAAATAATGTATACAAGAAAGAGGAGGGCTGGGCATGGTGGCTTATGCCTGTAATACCAGCACTTCGGGAGACTGAGGCAGGCAGATCACTTGAGGTCAGGAGTTTGAGAGCAGCATGGCCAACATGGTGAAACCCTGTCTCTACTAAAAATACAAAAATTAGCCAGGCGAGGTGGTGCGTTCCTGTAATCCCAGCTACTCAGGAGAATGAGGTAGGAGAATCACTTGGACCCAGGAAGCAGAAGTTGCAGTGAGCCAAGCTCATGCTGCTGAACTCCAGCCTGGGTGACAGAGTGACACTCCATCTCAAAGAAAAAAATAAGTGAAGGAATTAGAAATGGCTAGTCTGACAAACAAATAATACACTTAATGTGCAGATATTATATTTTGATATTTTAAAAGTTGCTACATATAAAGTATGTAGTCTTGTAATATGGAGTTACAGAGAGTTATATTTTGGGAATAACAGAGACAAATTTAAATGGTTGGCAGTAGAACAAACAGACAACTTTTCAAATATAAGGCTCTCTTTCACATAAGTGTTCTGTCAATACCAGACAAGGATTGTGAAGTAGAGAATTTTATATGTAGGGTGTGGAGAATAGTATTATATGATTTTAAGTTAATTTGCACTCTTAAAATTCTATAAGTCAATGAATTTGAAAACACGAGAGGCTATTCTCATCATCTCTTAAAGGCCATTTGTGTTCTTTCATTTTTAACTGGCTGGTTTGCTGTCTCCGAATGCTAAGAAATATCAAGGTAGACTTTGACATAAGTATTAAACCATAATATACTACTCTACATCTTTTATATCACGCTTTTATATCTTGCAGACTTGTATGCATTTTGGAATTCATATTCCATTCTACATCTTTTATATAGTGTTTTTATGTCTTGCAGACTGGATATGCATTTAGGTATCTGTAATAATTAAAACAATTGACAAATTTCATACCATTGTCTCTGCAATATAATGTTTTTTAAAAATAATTTCTCTTGAAGTAAACAAAATATCAACACTGAATAGTTACATTGAATTATAGTACTGCTTACACAAATATGACAAAGCCAAAGATGCCAACATATTTATGGTTATAAGTTTTAAGCTGTTTTAGAATTGATATACACAAATGTTTTGTGCTATTTACCATGGGCTTCTATTATTTTTCAAGTTTATTTAAAACATGATATTAACACTATGATGGAGGTTTGTTTGTTTCTGTGTTGGAATGATTTACTCAAGAAGAGTGTAGATGCTCTATAAATATTTGTAGTGTGAATAATTGAATGAAATTAGCTACAATTTAAAACCTTTTCTCTGCACTCTGACTTGTTTTCTACAACTTATAAAAGAGGCTTTATAAGTTGTAAATGTCTTTAACTTTCTCTGATCACAAAGCAAAGTCTTTTAGACCTTTGCTCACTTCTAGCTATACCATCCCTATTTGCTTCTCCACTAAGTTCCTTGAAAAAATATCCTGCCCACATTCCTGAACCTCATATTCTTCTAATTACTCCTCATCTCACCATAGTTTGATTTATGTTCACATCAGTTCATAGAAGCTGCTGTAGCAGAGGTCACCAGTTACTTCATAAGTGACAAAGTCAAAGGGCCTTCTTTAATCTGATTTTATTTTTTCTCTTACTGGAGTTCAGCCCTGCTGACCATTCCTTTTAGGTGATTCTCTCCTCTCTCTTGAGCTCCATGGTCCTTTGCTAATGTTCATGCTGTTTCTTTTACCTGGTGTGACTTTCCTCCTGTCTTTCCTTTCTTGGTTAACTCCTACTCTCTTTGTAGACTCTGCTTAGATGTTATCATCTCTTGAAAGTTTCTTCTCAGGATCTTCGGCTGTGTGCAGTGACCCTTTCTGTGGTCCTGTTGCTTTCAAGCCTGTCTGTCACTGAGCTGGCCACACTGTACTGAAATGATCTGTTTACATCTAGAAGAGGGTAACTTCTAGAAGGGGATAAAGCTAGTTTCACAGCATAGTGCATAGCACACACCACACAATTAATAAATACTTGTGGAACTGAATTAAACTCTACTCCTCATTTTCTTCCTTCTATCCTGACAGCTTGTTCTTCTTTTCTTCTCTTTGTTTCTTTCACTTTGGTCCTAAACATTAGAGTTTAGCAGGATCATAGTCTTAGCTCTGTTTTCTTATTCTGCTTATGTTTCCTGGATAATCTCCAAGTAGTTATATTTGAGGATCGTTTATTAAATCATGGCTCCTAAATCCCCTGTTTACATCTGACTTTCCTGCTGAGCACTAACTTATTGTTAGACATCTCTGAATAGTCTGCACACATCTTATGCTCAAGATGACATGAACTGAGTTCTGCATCTTTACCCTACCCTGCAAATCATATTTTCTTCAGTGCACTCTGTGTTTCTGTTAATGTTACCTCCATTCATGCAGTAATCCAAACTGAGAATCTGCAAGTGATTCTTGAGTTTATTTTCCTTACCTCTCACACTCTACTGGTCTTTATATTTTGTTGAATCTACTTATTTAGTACTTACCAAAAGTGTCCTCTCTTTTCTATGCCTCTTGACATGTATTCAAGGCATATCATACAAAGCTGAATA
Organism: Cacajao melanocephalus; assembly: GCA_963573385.1. Classification (NCBI taxonomy): domain Eukaryota; kingdom Metazoa; phylum Chordata; class Mammalia; order Primates; family Pitheciidae; genus Cacajao; species Cacajao melanocephalus. Next base: position 8,547 of record CAUYLG010049391.1, on the reverse strand, counting down.
TGATATATTCACAAATATGAACACACAAGCTCATACACAGGTATGTTGACTGATGTCCATTTTACATTTTGGCTTCTGTTATGATTTGTGCCTATACATTCCAGTTGCATATTTTAGGTTATCATTAGATATACTCCTCTCTTAATATTGATATAGCAACAGGCAGAAAATCAGCAAAGATGTAGAAAAACTTGACACCATCAACCAATAAGATTTAATTGACATTTATAGAATACTATTCTCGACAGCATCAGAATATGCATTCTTTTTAAATGCCCACAGAATAATTACCAAGATAAACGAAAACCTGGGCCACGGAACAAACTTCAACTAATTAAAAAATATTTGAGTATTTGAACTCATGTGAAGTCTATTTTAAGACCACAATATTTTAAAACTAAAAATTAATTATACTTGACAGGAAAATCTCCAAACAATTGGAATCTAATCAATATACTTCTAAATAAATAATTCATAGGTCAAATAGGAAAATCCAGGAGAACACACACACACACACATATATCTCTGTGTATATATCTCAAACTGATTGAAAAAGAATGTACATCATATATAATTTTGGGGGACACAGCTAAAGTAGTGCTGAGAGGGAAATTTATAGCACTAAATGGATACATTAGAAAAGAGAAAGACTCTCAAAGAATATAAGCTCCTATCTCAAGAACCTAGGAAAAGAGGTGCAAAATATACCTAAAACCAGGAAGGAATAATAAAGATAAGAGCAGAAATCAATAACATTGAAAACATAAAAACAGAAAAAATCAATGAAACACAGATCTAGTTCTTTGAAAAGATACACAAAATGCACAAACCTCTGCAAGACTGACCAGAAAAAAGAGAGACAGAAGTCACGAATTACCAATACCACACATGAAACAGGAGCTATCATTAAAGACCCTGCAGACATAAAAAGGATAATAAGGGAATACTATGAGAAACTCAACACACATAAATTTGACAACATAGATGAAGATGCAATGGATTAATTCCTCAAAAACCATAAACAAACGAGAAATAAATTACTCGAATAGCCTTATTATTATTAAGAAAATCCAATATGTAATTAAGTAGACTCCCAATAAGAAATCTCCAGACACAGATAGTTTTACTGAAAAGCTCTACCAACGTTTAAAATAGAAGAGGATTTAGGAGTATTTGGTATTTCTGTATTCCATGTGCCATTTCTGCACAATCTCTTTCAGAAAATAGAAGTGGGGAACACTTTCCTATTCATTTAAGGAAGCTTGTATTGCCCTAATAACAAGTCAAATACAGAAAAAATAGTACTATAAATGAATGTCCTTCATAAACACATAGATACAAGAATTCTTGACAAAATATTAGCAAATATTTTGAATTCAACAATTCAACAACATGTAAAAAGAATTATACATTGTGACCAAGTAGGATTTATTCCAGAGATACAAGCCTGTTTCAATATCTCAAAATTAATCAAAGTAATCTACCATATTAATAGGCTAAAGAAAAATTATATAATCAATTGATGTAGAAAAAAATTGTTTAATGAATTCAACATTCATTCATAATGAAGAATTACTTGAAAACTAGCAATTGAAAGAAACTTCCTCACAAAGAATGCCTATGAAAAAACCTGCTGCTAGGCCGGGTGCTGTGGCTCATGCCTGTAATCCCAGTTCTTAAGGAGGCAGAGGCGGGAGGATAGCTTGAGCCCAGGAGTTCGAGACCTGCCTGGGCAATATAGCAAGACCCCGTTCTATAAAAATAAAAAATAAAAAAACCTGCTGCTAATATCATACCTAATGATAAAAGCCTGATTGTTTCTCCCCTGTTGTTCAGAAACAAGGCAAGGATTTCCACTTTCACCCTCTATTCAGCATATTTGTAGAAGTTCTAGCTAGTTTAATAAAGAAGTACAGGAAAACAAAAGGCATACGCACCAGAAGGGAAGAAATAAAATTGTCTTTATTTACCAATGGCATAGTTATTTGCATAGAAAAGTACAGAACACACACACACACACACACACACACACACACACACACAGAAATCCCATAACTAATAAGTGAGTTTAACCCAGTTTCAGGATAGAAGATAAACATATGAATATTTATTATGTTTCTATATATCAGCAATGGCCACATATGGGCATAAAGGGCATCATGAAGGATCTTTGTGGAGATAAACCGGTTTGTATCTTGACTGTATCAATATCCTGATTGTGATAACAGGTTATAGTTTTGCAGTTGATACCCCTGGGGAAAACTGGGTAAAGATTATGTGGTATATCTCTGTATTTGTTACAACTGCATATAAATCTGCTTATTTTCTTGATAATTACCACATTTTCAAACAAATTCATAAAACTCATTAAAACAAACAAGAAGAACAAAAATATTTAATCCCTTATCTCCTGGTAGCTACAACATTCTCTCTTTCAGGGCTTGTCTACACTTTATAGCTCTAACAGCAATTGGAGAAGATTGCAGAGTAAGTTCCATATCTTAATCAAGAACTTACTCTGCAATCTTCTCCAGTTGCCATCACTATCATTCCATAGCTACAGCTTTTCCTAGTATTCCCAGTCACCTCTACTTTCCAAAGCCAATGGCCATTTTCAGTCTTCATTGTACTTCTCAGCATCTGAAAGTGTTGGCCATTTGCTTCATCGTAATCATTCTCTTTCCTTCTAAGGTACAGCATGCCCCTGTCTAATGTACGACATGCTCCTGTTTCCCTGCAGTTATTCTTATGCTAATTCCTGCCCCAGGAACATTGCCTGAAATATATGCCACTTGTCTGTTAGATCTCGGCTGGTGTCACTTCCTCAGGGAAGCCTTCCTTGACCTCTGTGATTAGGCCAAATCCCTTTGTTGTAGTCTCTTGGCACACTGCATTTTCCCTTGGTGGTTTATATAAAAGTTTCAGATTCATATTAGTCTTTAGGCTCCTTTGATGTGCTTGTTTGCCCCTCTTTTCTCTAACTCTACTAGGAAAGGAGTCATCTGTGTTTTTGTCCACCATCAATTCTCAGCTCCTTGCCTTAATGACACATACTCAGTATTTAATACATATTTGTTAAATGCCCAGATGATATCAGAAAGAAACATTGATTTATAGGTAAAGAGTTTTTTCCATCAGTGAATAAGAGTAATTTAATTTTTCTCTTTTACAACAGGACTACATTAACAACTTACGTAAGACAGGCTATATGTTTTATAGACAGAGATTTGATTTTATCAATGGAATTGGACATAGTTGAATACAGAACACCTGTCCAACTCAGTTAGTGAAGTATGAGATATTTAAAGTATGTAATTCTGGAAGGAAAATTGGATCAGTTAGAATATGGAAACCAATTCTGAATAATGTAGTCTTTACTTTTGAGAGGAAGAAAATGAATAGTATTTCTTTAGAAATCTACACTGATTCCAATAGATCTAACCCTAACCATGTATGAACAAGAATAGATATTTGGTAGGATGGTTTTGTCAAAGAGAAGAGATAAAACACAAGCAATCTTTTCACTTAAGAATGCAATATATAAACAACTTCAGCAGCCTTCTGCATACGCACATGCGTGTCTGTGTGCTGGCAAATGCTGATTACACAGAGATATGCTTCCTAGCCTCTCTCTCCTCTCCAGTATTTCTCCCCTTTACTAGACTGTCATCTACAGAATCAAAATCCAACACTATTTCTCCAGGCAAATCAGTCTTTCTGGGTCCTGCCTTTCTCCTTATCTTTGCTGTGTGTACCAGTGTGCAAAAGTGTGTGTTATACACATATTTCAATTTCATAATACAGTAAGCCCAGGCTTCCACAATGACAGTGGTGTGGTTAAGCAAGAAATGAGATTGCTGTTCCTTGGCTAGGGTATTATGTAGGTTTGAAATGAAATGTTAGTAGTTACTGTTTCTCCTTAAATCTGGCTTGAGAGTAAGCCATAAGTGGGTTGGTATTAATTGGTCTTGATATAGCAGTTGTCATTTTTATGTAATAATAGTCCTTTTTTTTCCCAGTCAAGGAATATAAGTTTGCTCTTGTTTTACATGTGTTTGCATTTCACATATTGTATACATTACAGCAGCAAGCCTTTTCAATAAATTCTTCAGTATGTTCACTAGATTAGTCAGGTCAGGTGGCCATTTGTTAATAATTCAAAAATTAACTTTGAAAGCATATGTTATACTCTGCCTTCTCAGGCAATAAATTTAATTAGAGAAAGTTGAGGATTTAAAATTCTGAATTGTGGTACAGGAGTATGGTCACTGGACTAGAAATATTAATATCTGTGGTGTTATCTTGCTCTACCTTTATGTACCTATACGACTTAAGCAAATTAATTAAACCTCTTTGGAAATTCATTTTTTAATCATTAACATGAGAGGGCTGACACATACTCTCTCAATTTTCACTTCTGTGACTCTTCTTCACTTTAATTGGTTTTCTTTAGTAAATATATTATTTGGTAACTTATTTTTTAACTCTGGAATTTATTTCAATTTCTTTTCATAGGGAATGCTAATTCTTCAAATATATTTATTGAAGAAAATTTTCACTTTAAATTAGTGAAAGCTTTTAGTATTTGAGAGGAAGCATACTAGTTAAGGCTGCCATGGTAGACTTCTGACACTTTAATTTATCAATTGTTTGGCCTCAAACAAGCTGCTTTGCTGCTTTCTGCCTTAGTTTCTTCAACTAAATATCAGTAGTAATAATATCTATGGCAATTCAATTGGTTAAGCTATGAAAAAAAAATCTTTAGAATAATTCCCAGGATATAAGGATATCATTATTCAAAAATACAAATGTATTATTTCCCAGAATAGAATTCCAGCATATAAATATTAAACATTAATTCCCCTATAATCCAGTCACTTTAATACTTGAATATTACTCCACATTTCTTCTTTCAAAGTCTGTTTGTCCTCATAACGTGGAAGACGTCAAATCAGAGCACTAGAGGCCGCTCCATTTGGAGCCCATTAATTCTCTTCTAAGCACCAAGAAAAAAATAAATCGGCACACAGGGATGTGTCAATCTAGCTACTACCAATTATGAAGAATGAGCAGAAGATGTAGAAAAAAAATTCAGTGGTCTCTCCCCTTGCAGATCTATCCTTTAAGCATAGGACTTGTGAGTTAAATAAAAGTTAATTCGAAGGCTTTAGTCGGTGAGTAACACAGAGAATTTCATGGCTTGCCATTACCAAGGATTTTAGTATTTCACTTCTATTTTTTTGACAGGCATTATCATTAATAGTTTTTCAACTTAAACGTTTAAAAACTGTATATTGTTTAGCTTGATAATCTCTTATTGAATGCTCTTTCTGTAAATTTGTAGACAGGAGAGTTTAGATAATCCTAATATCACAAGATCCTTAGGGTGTTGCTTTTCCAGCCAGAAGCCTCTGCAGCTGGTGGTGCCTTTGTCTGAGTTTTACTTGGGCCTGCTGGGCTGACTCTGCCCACTTGTCCTAGCAGGCTGTGCTCAGCTTGTCCTACTGGCCTGGATTCCACACCTGCCAAGGGTGAGCCAGGCACGAAGTGACGAGGGGTATGTCGGTAAGCAAGCATGGGGTCCAGCCATTGCATACAGCCAGGCACACTGACTGTTGAGGCTGGGCGGGCAGCTTCAGGAGCCACTGTGGACCTGGGTCGAGGCAAGGGGAATGTGATGGTGCATAGAAGCTTGGAGATTCCAGGAACTGCAGAGCTCCAAAGAGGGTGTCACAGCCCTGGCTCGGGGAGCCCCCAAGTCTGGGCTGCCCAAGGGGCCACAGCTCTTCTCTCCTTCTCGTTACCTACAATGTGGCAATCAGAGACAGGGGGATGTGTTTCAGCCCTTTTTGTGCTATAGCTCTTTCAGTCCAGTTATTTGGTGGGTCCCGTGTTCTTGTCTCATGTCAAGGATGCATGAGGTATGTAGACAACTAGAGGGTGAGCAAGGCAAAGAGGTGCTTTATTGAGCAACAGTGCAGCTGTCAGGAGACAAAGTGGGTAGCTCCTGTCTGTAGGCAAGAGGAGACCAAGAGAGGGTAGCTCCTATCTGGAGGCGGGTCATCTAGAAAACTGTGCAGCCCTCACCTGAGAGGAGACTCAGAGTGGGTAGCTCCTATTCACAGATACATCATCCCATTGAGTCTGTAGCCCTCAGTGGAGAGGAGATCTGGAATGGGTAGCTCCTATCTGCAGGCAAGCTGTGCCTCATCTCTGTTTGTCTGGCTGACTCTGGGGTTTTTATGGGTTTCAGAAAAAAGAAAGTACATGCAGATTGGTCCATGAGCAGCCATGGATGGCCTGGAAAAACACCAAAAGTTCTCACTCTGAGCCTGGGTCTCCACTCAGAACTGACAGCCCTGCCTTCTGGCTTCAGGCCATCACTGGCTTAAAGGTGCTGCTTCACTAGGGATCTGCCCCTTTCTGCTCAGAAACCTGTCTGCTTCCTGTTGTCATCAATATGTTTGTCTGTGGCACCCTGGCTGTCCATGATAATGGGCACCTGCAGGCCTGGACTGAACCATCCTCAGCCCCCCTTGGCCTCCCTTCTTTGGTCATTGGTGCCCAAAGTTCAGAGAGAGCCAAGGAGGCAGGATGCTGGCATGTCCGCAATGCCCTGAGCATGCACACACTTGGCTGTGCTGTGACATCACCTGGACAGGGCCACAACTTTGCTACAAAATCAGAGCAGGTGCCAGGAGCAGGGAGAGGCTATGCTTCAGGAACAGACACTTCGAAGCCTGTGTGGGGAAGGGGGCTTCCTGGGCCTCCAAGAGCACAGGAATTCCTGGGTTCATAGCCATGGTTGGGTGGCTGCAGCTACACCCTGGAGGGCAGGGATCCCATCCCGCCAACTTGGAAAGGAGCTGGGCTCTTACTTGCTCCATGGAACATACAGCCCTGGCTGTGCCTCCCCTGCTGCAGCCATGTCTTCACAGCAGCCACTTTAGACAGGCCACTGCTGCCACCACAAACGTTTCTTTATAGAATGATTGGTTTAGAAATGAACTCTGTACTCTTTATATTTGTTTGGGAATCAAATGAAATAGCATATTTGAAAATAGTCCTAAACATTAAAAAATAGCATTTTTATACAGTCATGTATTGCATAATGACATTTTGGTCAATGATAGACCCTATATACATTGTGGTCCCATAAGCTAATGGAGCTGGAAATTTCCTATCATCATAATGTCACACAATGCATTTCTCACGTGTCTGTGATCCTGGTATAAACAGACCTACTGTGCTGCCAGTCATGTAAAAATACAGCACATGCATTTATGTGCAGTGCATTAATACTTGATAATAATAACAAACGACTGTGACTGGTTTGTGTATTTAGTATAGTATACATTTTATCTTTTTAAATTGTACTTTAGGTTCTGGGGTACATGTGCAGATCATGCACGATTGTTGCATAGGTACATACGTGGCAAGGTGGTTTGCTGCCCTCATCCCTCCATCACCTATATCTGGCATTCCTCCCCATGTTATCTCTCCCCAACTTCTCTACCCCACTGCTGTCTCTCCCTGAGCCCTCTCCCAACAGACACCAGTGTGTGATATTCCCCTCCGTGTGCTCATGTGTTCTCATTGTTCAATACCCTCCTATGAGTGAGAAGATGCAGTATTTGGTTTTCTGTTATGTCAGTTTGCTGAGAATGATGGTTTCCAGATTCATCCATGTCCCTACGAAGGACACAAATTCATCCTCTTTTATGGCTGCATAGTATTCCATGGTGTATACGTGCCACATTTTCTTTGTCCAGTCTATCATCAGTGGGCATTTGGGTTGGTTCCAGGTCTTTGCTATTGTAAACAGTGCTGCAATGAACATACGTGTGCGTGTGTCTTTATAATAGAACGATTTATAATCCTCTGGGTATATACCCAGTAATGGGATTGCTGGGTCAAATGAAATTTCTATTTCTAAATCTTTGAGGAATTGCCACACTGTCTTCCATAATGGTTGAACTAGTTTACACTCCCACCAACAGTGTAAAAGTGCTCCTTTTTCTCTACATCCTTTCCAGCATCTGTTGTCTTCAGATTTTTTAATGATCACCATTCTAACTGGTGTGAGGTGGTATCTCAATGTGGTTTTGATTTGCATTTCTCTAATAATCTGTGATGACGAGCAGTTTTTCGTATGTTTCTTAGCCTCATATGTGTCTTCTTTTGAAAAGTGTTCATATCCTTCTCCCACTTTTGGATGGATTTGGTTTTTTCTTGTAAATCTGTTGTAGTTCTTTGTAGATTCTGGATATTAGCCCCTTGTCAGAGGGGTAGATTGCAAAAATTTTTTCCCATGCTGTTGGTTGCTGGTTCTCTCTAATGATTGTTTCTTTTGCTGTACAGCAGCTCTGGAGTTTACTTAGGTCCCATTTGTCTATTTTGGCTTTTGTTGCCAATGCTTTTGGTGTTTTAGTCATGAAGTCCTTACCTATGCCTATGTCCTGAATGGTTTTGCCTAGGTTTTCTTTTAGGGTTTTTATGGTGTTAGGTCTTAGGTTTAAGTCTTTAATCCATCTGGAGTTAATTTAG